>CATIWM010024971.1:0-17343 GCA_949671775.1 Mallotus repandus | reverse complement strand
TAGTAATTAATACATAATTTATAGTTGTATATTGTTGTTAAATATAAAATTATAATGTAAGTTGATATATATAATTTTAGTTAAATTAAAAAAATATATAATGAACTTTAATTTATATGTTAATAAAAATTTGTGTATTTTGTTAGAAATGACATTTTTTTTAGATTTATAAAAGTTTATATATTATAAGGTTGATTGGTATATGTTAAAATGTTATTATTATTTTTTTATATTTATTGTAAAATAAAATCAATAACAGTATTTTGTTATAATAAATTTAATTACATTTCTAGATATAATAAAATATGAAATAGATAATGAAACGATTTAACATTATTTTAGGATTTGCATTAATAAATATAAAATTATTTTTGGATTTACATGTTAAATGTTTATTATGATAATAATAGATTAATTGATATTAATTTTAAATTAATTTATTGTGATTAAAGTGTTTTCTATATTTTGATGGTGAGTGAATTTATTAATTTTATTGGATGTAAATTATTAGATTTGCATGTGAAAGGTTTATTACGAATATAATGGAACCATAATAATTTTTAGATTTATTGACATGAATTTTTATTTTAAATTGACAATTAAAATATATTAATTGACACCAATTATTTAGATTAATTGACAGATAAATATATTATGAATAAAGTGTGTTATCTATTTTGATGATTAGTGACTTTATTAATTTTTCCTTGCTTTTTAATATTTGGATTTGCATGTTAGATTTTTATTATGAAAATTGTTTTTATTCTTAGTTATGAACTATTTTTTGTGAACATATAAAATGTGTAAATTGTTTAGATTGTTTTAAATAATTTTTTTCTATTTGTTGTTATTCTACAGATTATTTGGGAGGGAACATCATAGTCGCTTGGATTTATAATTTAGCGTTAAAGAGGTATTTTTTTAAATAGTGAATAATAATGATATTTTATTAAATTATTTGTTACATGTGATTTTAAACATTGGTGAATATTATACAAATACTATCGTTATATTTGAAATTACGATAATTTATATTTTACATTTAGTTGCAATTAAACAATTTAATATATCTTGTAATTAATTTTAGAGTACAATTTTTATTATTATTGTAATTAAGATAACATATTTTTGAAGAAATAATTTGAAATTTTAATAATTGTGATATGAAATAGGGGAACATGACGACAACACGATCTCTAATGATTTATTGGGGTGGTCAAATGATTCAAACTGATTATGGCCCGATTGTTACTAATGCGTGTTCACGATTGGTCATTTTTAGTGAGGATTTTAATTTTGCAGGATTACAGCATAAAATTACAGAAGCACTTGGATAACTAATGCTATGATGATTAATAAAATATTGCTTAGACATCGAGTTATTGGATATGGTAGACAAATGGTTTATGGTTTTATGAAAATTTGGGATGCATTTAATGTTAGACAAATGTTTGAACTGGTTAGACAATTTCCTGGCTGGGTCACAATTGAACTATATGTTGAAATTAACGATGGTGGAATGAGGTATGTACATTATGATGAAGTTGGAACCTCAAACTCTAATCGTAATGAACTTGAAATTGAGGTGGAGGAGGAGGATGCATGTGTTGATGAGGAGGAAGATAACGAACTTGATGATGATGACGAGGAGTTGTGTGATGTTGATAATACTGATGAGGACGATGAAGAGGATGATTATGATGGTGTTGGCAATAATGATGATGATGTTTATGATGATGATAATAACGATGATGTGATGGTTAGATTAGTTGAAGGCTTGAATAGAGAAGTCACACTATATCTGTCAAATGTATGTTCATAGTTTGAATGTGTTAATATTGAGGAAATGCAAGTGAATCAGAATCCCTCAAATGTTGATAACATTTTTTAGGAGCCATCAAAAGAACTTGTAAAGGGTATGCTCTTTAACTCGAGAGAAGTGATGAAAACAGCTTGCAAACTATATTCAATGCGAGTGGGTTAAGAATTTCAAAGTTGTGAAACAAAGAGGAATACAATTACACTAGTTTGCAAGCCCAACTGCAATTGGAGAGTACGAGCAACCAAAAAGAAAGCAAGTGGTTTATGGCAGATAATTAGATATGATGGGCCCACACTTGCAGTGCTCCTGCACAGAGTCAAGACAATCAAAATTTTGACTCTGAATTTATTTCTGCATACATTCAGGTAATGTTACAGGAATAGCCTAACATTAAGGTCAAAACAATGATTGTAGGGTTAAAGGAACGATTCAGTAATACACCTATATATAAGAAAGTTTAGCATGCAAAACAGAAAGTAATCGTAAATTTATGGGGTGATTGGGATGAGTCATATCAATTGTTGTGTCACTTTATACATGCTATTGTGTCTGTTAATCCTGATTCTTTCTGGCACCATGAAGGGGAGGCACATTTGACCAATCATTGTCTTGTTGAGGGTGTGAGATAATTTAAGCGGATGTTCATTGCATACAAGCCATGTATTGACGGGTTTAAATATTGCAAACCTGTCTTGTATGGTGATGGCATATTTTTGTATGGGAAGTATAGAAGTGTTCTGTTGACTGTAGAAGCAGTTGATGGAAATAATGTTATATTACCAGTTGCATTCGTATTAGTGGAAAAAGATAATTGAGAGTATTTTATGTCAATGTTATGAATTAGTATTTGTAATGGGAGAGACGATATTTGTGTTATTTTTTATCATCACATTGGCATTAAGCATGCGATGAAGCAACTAGCTTGGCGTGCGCATCCACATCAATATTGTCTACGCCATGTGGTTAGCAATCACAATACGAAGTTCAAGAATGCATAAATGAAGAACATTATTAAGAAAGCTAGTAAGAAAAATAAGAAAAATCTCATCCATTTGTTGAATATTGACATATGTTAAATGTTAAAACTAATCATTTATTTTACCTTAGGCCGGAAGAATAACAAATGTAAATTCAACAAGTGGATGTCAAGAGTTGAAGTAAGGCATAAGGAGTCAAAGCAGTGGATTGACAAAATCCCAATGGAAAAATGGACTTTATCATATGATGATGGTCATCGACATTGTGTCATGACAACAAACTACGCAGAATCTATAAATGTCATATTGAAGAGCATAAGATCGATGCCTGTAACAACCATGATGCAATAAATTTTTCCGAAATTGGTTGATATGTTCGATAAACATCTAGCAGAATATACATGATTGATGAATGAAGGGTATTTATGGACACCTAAATGTATGGAGATTATCGAACATCGTATTAATAAGGCGAATGGTCATACCGTGAAAAGATATGATCAGCAGAATATGGTTTTTGAAATAACAACTGGTTTCAACCATTCCCTTAGAAAAGGTAGACACAAACAAGTCGTTGATCTTTTGAATAGACGATGTTCATGTGGTAAATTTCAAAAAACTAAAATTCCATGTTCTCATGCAATTACTGGATGTTTGTTATATAGCATTGACTACTGACAATATATTTCTCCTTTCCACTCGGTCAACCAAAATTTGAGTTGTTGGTCAAGTTATTTTGTACCTTTGGGTCATCCTGATTATTGGCCATAGTCAAAAGAATTGCCATTTGTACCCAATCATGATTGAAAGAGAAAAAAAGGCAGACCAAAATCATCACGCATCCAGAATGAAATGGACCAACAAACTTCTTAAGCTACTACAAAGAATTTTTGTAGGAAATGTAGTTTACCGGGCTATAACTCAAGGACTTGTGGATTGAATTAATTATTTTTGTTAAATGAGCTGAATATTTTTTTTGTTACTATGCACTAATGTATAAGTAAAACAATTAATGTTGGTTATTATGCTCATTACTTTATTATTGTGTATTAAACAATTTTTTTAAAAATTTTGTTTAATCAGGAATGAATAAAAGGTAAAAAGAAAAACAAGTTGCATCTACTTCACTTCAAGGATGTGGTAGAAATAAAATAAAAATTGTTGATAGTTATGAAGACCCTAACAGTGTCATATGGTATGGTAATAAAAGGCCATTCCAAAATTGCCCAACTTATTCAGCTCTTGAAAAAGGAAATGCAAATCATATATTTCTAAGATATCACACAAATGATTTAGATGATCTCGAAGATACATCTAATACGATTGTAAGGGTTGCTCCAGAATGTGGTCACTTATGGGAAGTAAGTTGTGAATTAGAAGCTTATTGTGGTTACCATGAGTTACCAATACCCAAAGCTATTTCAGCTACTCTACCCAGACAAAATAGAGCAGAAATTGAAGTTGTAATGACCCAATTAAAAAAGGAGATTGATATAATGAGTAAACGCTTAGACATTTATCATAAGGATAATGACAAATTAAGGCAACATTGTAAGTCAGAACCATAATGTAGTTTGCCACATATAGATTCTAATGGTATAGAATATTATAGTGATAATGATACTGATTTTATAAAATATATTCCTTTTTGTTTACCAAAGTGTTGTTAATGTATTGTATAATTATTTTAGTTATTAAATTATATATCATGAACTATTCATTTACTATGAATTTATTGAAGTTGAATATTGTAGGAACAATGTATAGACATTACACTGCATGAGATATTTTCAGGCCCATCGGACGTCACTCAGCTTTTGATGATGATTTTTTATATCCATTAGATCCAGCTCAACATGATAGTCATGGTGTTTTTGTTAAAATGTCTGAAGAACGGAATTATCGTTTACAAGAATCTGAAGCATTGCGTGAAGAAGCCATAGAACTGAAAATTTGAGTTCTAAAATGGCAGGCAATTCAAATGACATGAAGTAATATCACTGAAATATGCAATGCATTGTATTGAATTAGAGAAAAGAATAATTGCATAAAAATATGATTGAAAAATATTTCTTTTATCAGCGTGCATAAGAGTTATTTGAAGATGGTGATCAACAACAAGCTGGACTTTATAATTCAAAAGCGCATTCACATGAATCCACTTCCGATATTGAAATATCAGATGATGAAATATGACATAAAAACAGTACCTGAAATGTAAAAATTTTAGAACAAACGTCACTACTCTTCATCTGACATTTCATAGTCAGAAATATACATTGAATTATTTAAAACATTTCTTACCTCTGACTCATTAAGTGATCTACACATTGCAGTAGCTTGATCTTTAGCAAGTTTCAACATATAATATCTTGATCTTCTAATGAACATTCGGTTATTCTCATTTCGAATTCTTTTAACAACAACCTCGTATTATAATTAATTTTGCCGTTCCATTAACAATGACAAGCATCGTACAATAAGAGATTCTAATTCAAGTAGTTGTGAAACTAAATTCTCAGATTCCTGAACGCGTAAAACCCACTCACGTCTTAGGCTAGCATAATATTCTTTAGGATCTGAAACTCTTAGTTGTCGATAATCATCTTCATATTCTGGTAGTAGCCATAGCCTGCCTCTAACATTTCTTGAAACACCAGCCATATGTAGTTTAAATTTTAGAACAAGAATTTTTGTGAATTTGATTTCCTAATAATGCCTGGCCAATGTGTTATTTATACTAACATTTAGCAAAACGTGATGCTACAGTAGTTTTTCACGTGATATAATGTAATCTGATTTATGTTCAACTGTAAACAATTTATTACTCTTGTGCATGTGATTGTCTAGTCATGTCATTTTACTTTGCACTGCCAGTCAGTTTTTTGGCTTTATTGCCCTTTTCTACTGTAATTATTATTATTATTATTATTTTTTATATTGACATTATCATGTGTCCAATTTTTTTTGGTAGATATACATATATTCTTGAGAAAAAATGATGTATAACGCCAAACCACGCGACTATATTCAGCCTGGCCCTGACGATAGTTCATTATTATATCTATAGCGGGAGCATAGATCAGAGGCTATTTGGCATGATAGGGTATGAATTTATTGTACTTATTGCTTTAAAGTACATGTATTCAACCTTTAAAATATATTCCATTTTTCAACTTGTAAATATTTTTCTATTTATTTTCAGATTGATGTTCCGATAATAACATGTCGATGTAGTACTATAATGAAGAACTTTTATGATAATATGACTCCTGAAATGGAAATTCTATTAAATGACTCTGGATTTCTTGGTATTTTTGTATTACAGATATCTTATTATGATTAGCACGTCATTACCGCACTTATTGAGCGTTGGAGACCGGAGACTAGAGACACATACATTTCATCTTCCTAATGGAGAGATGACTATAACGCTTTAGGATGTTGGTATATTGATTGGATTACTGATTGAGGGGTGTCCGATTCTTGACAGAGTCAGACGTGATTGCGTTGAGATGTGCGAAGCACTTCTAGGGAAAGCTCCACGCCCCCAGGATATCCGTTGTTCAATGGTAAAGAGTTCATGGTTCCAGAGACACTTCTCAGCTCTGCCGGAAGTTGTTAACCAGATGACTTTGCACAGGCATACGCGTGCATGAATCTTGTAGCTTTGTTCTTCTTTATTATTCCCATCCATTAGTACAGGAAAAGTCAGTTTACATTTTCTATAGTATTTAGAAAATATTGACACTATCGGTCAGTACAGCTGGGGATTTGCATGTTTAGCTTTTTTATATAGAGAGTTGTGTAAAGTGTCCAGATTTTCACCTGTTGCACAAATTGGAGGCCCATTATTTCTCCTTCAATTATGGGCATGGGAGCTATTTTCTTTTCTCGCACCGACGCTACATGATAGTGCAATTCCATCAAATGCACCTTTAAGGCAAAGGTACAAATTTTTTTATTATGATTTATGAATTAAAATTTTAAATTTATAAACTATGTAACTAACTTCAAAATGAAATTATTTCAGAAGGAGTAGAACCCGAACAAATACGTCTATTCTGATGCATGTCATCACCGACATTTGCCTCAGACTTGATAATGCATGGGAGGATGAGGTACAATTTACTATGCAAAATCAACGATTATAAGAAATATACAATTTTTTTACGTAATACAAAACTTGTAACCATGTTTTTATTATTTGCAGATTATCTGGGAGCCATATATCAATGAAGTTATTCAACTTCTTCCAACTTATTGTTTATAGGGCCGCAACATTTGGTGATCAGTAGTGCCACTCAATTGTATTCATATTGTTGAATGGCACTACCCTAACAGGGTACTATGCCAATTTGGATTTGCTTGGCCCATTCCTGATGCACCATACCAGCTTGATGCTTTGCATGCTATTGACTTGCGTGACCAAGACGCCGATTGGATAGTGAAACATGCAAGATGGGTGGATCTTTGGGCTCGTCGCGGGCATTGTGTAGTTGGAGGCACAGCTTCACATCGAGCCAGACATTATCATTCCCAGTGCTTGGAGTGGTTCTGATCTGTTACAAGCAGATGGATCTCACCTACGAGTGCTCGGTTGGGAGTAACTGTATGTACATGTTCATTATCAGTCTTTAATAGAATTCAATAATTTATTACTTATGTTGATAATAATTTCTTTTAATTTTTGAACATGTAGGCTGATGCATTTGAGCATATATCTTTGACTCGAGATGTCACACAGTCTACTCGACTTGCTAATAGTGCACAGTTTGCACTTAATAATGCTAGACGTAGAGTTTTTGATGATATGCCACGACTAGATCCTGCACCAGCACATGTTCCACTCCTAGATACCTTACAGAATGTTGGATTTGTTGATGAGCAGACTGCTAGACGTCATCAGGGACGTGCACGACACGTGGTCAAGCTGAAATACCTCCTTCAGCCCCGGATGCAATTTTTCGAATTCCTCCTCCTGTCTCTTTTCATACTCAGATGTCATTTTCATCATCAATGAATGTTGACATTAACCTCTTAACTACATGTGTTGATGTCACCACTCCCTCTTCATCCTCTTTCCCTCAAGCCAGTCAGTTTTGCTCTTCTTATCCATTCGGTCCATCTTCATCCTCTTTCATTTCGTCCCCTCATTTTCCATTTTCTTATCCACCCGGTCCTTCTTCATCCTCTTTCATTCCTTCCCCTCAGTTTTTATTTTCTTATCCACCCGGACCTTCTTCCTTAACATTTCCACTAGAGCTGACTCCTCCTAACCAGTTTCCATTTTCTTATCCTTCTGGCCCCTTTCCCTCACCTCATCAAATGTTGTCGACTCCCGATCCTATAACAAATTTCCTTTCTCGGTTTACCACTCTAATTCATGCATCGCCGGTACAACTGTTGCATTTTACACCTACAGTACCACCACCATCATAGTTTACACCCCCTGCACGACCAGATATGTTTGTTCCTCGTGACTCCACGCTTGCTGATGATGATGATGACGACGAGGATAACATTGATGATAATGAAGATGATGATGACGATGTTGGGGCTTCTACTGTAGGTGGAGGTAATTCTCGTTCTTCACAATTTATTGACATGAGCTCTGGTCGAAGAGCACACCGACGTAACTTGGGTTTACGGTCCAACGTGCGAAAAAAGAAGCCTTGTCAATCTTAATTTATTTTAGTTTATTTTCAGTTTTATTTTTGCATGTTATTTATTTATCATTAAACAATAACTCATCAAATCTATTACTATGTTCTTATTATCATTACCGTTGTACTAATATTTATTATTATTATTATTATTAAATACCATCTTCATTAATTATAAATTGTTTAACTTCTATAATTATTAAATTTATTAAGTATCCTATTATTATTATTATAAATAAAATTATTATTTATGCATGATTGGTTTGTCTGGAGCTTTTATGTATGAATTTACACGAGTGTTATGTGTGTTGTGTAATTGGCTTAGTTTTATTTTGTTAATTTTTAATTTTTAATTTTAATTTTTTAATGATTATGATTGATTAATTTTAATTATATTTATCATAATATCATAATTATAATAATATTATGACTTTTTATTTTAAATTTAACTTTTGTACATTACATTAGATAATTAGTAATTAAAATATAATGTATTGTATTATAATATAGTTAAACATAAAATTATAATGAATGTTGATAAATATGATTTTAGTTAAAATAAAAAAATATATAATGGACTTTACAATATATATTAATAAAAATTTATCATTTTTTTATTTTTATATTCATCTTTTTTTAATTTTAATTTTATAATGTTTATAATATTATTAATTATAATCATATTAAAAATAATATTATATTTATAATAATATTATATTTTTTTTATTAATTTTAACATTTTTTTATTATTTTTATTCAATCTATTATTATTATTATTATTATTATTATTATTATTATTATTATTATTTATGCATGAGTGTTGTGTGTGGAGCCTTAATGTATAAATTTGCATGAGTGTTATGGATGTTGTGTAACTGATCTATTTTTTAATTTTATTATTATAATGATTATAATTAATTACTTATAATTATATTAAAAATAATATCATCATTATAATATTATTATAACTTTTTTGTTTTTAATTTTAAAATTACTATGATTAATTTAATTATTTATTATAATTATTATTATTTTATGTATAAGTATGTGGTCTATTTTTTTAATTTTTAATTATTACTATAATCACTTAATTACTAACTAATAATTACCAAATTATTAGCTTCATCAAATGAAACTCAATTATTAGTGGACAACAAAAATACATTCACTGGGCTGAATTGCATTGATTAATTCTCCAAAAAAATTTGCATTGATTTCAACAGGTTGAATTAAAAAATAAAAAAAAATTCTCTCATGTCCGCCGTCTTAGATGGTGGACGAACAAAAAAAAGCTTATCATTTCACCACCTTGAATGACGGAAATGGTTTCTCTGCCAGTCAAACTAGCAGTATTAGTCTCTTCACTTCACTCCACATAGGCAAAAAAACATCCCAAATTTGTAATAACTTTTTAAACTACCCTAAAATTGAAAATATTTTAAAAACTACCTAAAGTGAGAAAAAAAAAATTTTTTACACTAAAATGGGAAAAAGCCCAAGGTTGACTGAGTTTACTAGCTCTTAGATTTTTAGGGTTCGTGTTTGAGTTGATTTGTGGTTGTAAAAGTTTTTGATTTCACAAGGTTAACTCTGGATTACGAGCCAGAAAATAGATCATATGGCTATTATTTACAGAAACTGGTATTGATCTTATGATGTGTTGTGTTAATTCTTTTATGTTATTCTTGTTTCTCCTCTCATTTTTCTAGTCTTTTTTTCTTGTTCATGTGGCTCATTTATTTATATGGTGTTCAGCATGCATGTGCTGATTTGAAGCTTTTATTTTTTCAGGTGGAAAGGCCTTTCATCAATCTAACTGCGGATGCTCCCTTTGTTTTTAATATCGATTCTAGCAAGCAGAGGTATCTGGTGTTCCTTCGACAAATGTTGAGCCAATGAATTAACCTGCATGTTTTTTTTAAAGGAATTAACCTGCATGTTTAAGGCAGACAATTTGTACTTGATAGCTTTCAAGCAAAAGAACAGTGATGATTTTTTTTTTTGTTTGCAATAAAAGGAATTCATTAGAGAACCCAAGACCACTAGCTAAAGCTAGGGAAAACAAGAAGATAGTATAAAATACAACCACTGACCCAATAAGGTGGCAACAGGGGTACTTATCAGTATCCACTATAAGAGTATCTGAGGAACTAACTAGAGAGACTCAAAAGAAAATAGACAAACTAACAGGGGCTACACAAACAAAACCAAAACCTGACCCCGCAACAGTTACAACCCAGCATTTGCACTTAAGATAGATTTTAGAGTTGCTGGAAAATTGTTCCATATATCACCCAACTGAAATAGGAAATCATTCTTTGAGAGCCAATCCGCTGCTTAGTTAGCTTCTCAAAAGACAAACTTGAAGATGGTTCCTGCAAGAAGGTTTCTTCCTTTTAAGAGTCAAGCAAATATCTTCTATTGTGGCTCTTAAATCCCATTTTATTTCGTCCAGACCTTTTCCAAAGCAGTGTGGATTGCTTCAACCACCAATTTAGCATCTAATTCAATAATTGAGTCTGAAATGTTGTGGGTATTAATGAAGTTTACTGCCTCTTTCACTGCCAGAGCTTCCGCTGCTTCTACTGAGGGGCAATTTACTATTTTTGGTTAATCTCTAATCACCGCTCCCCATTGATCCCTGCAAATAAAAGTTGTTTGAGCTGTTTTTCTAGATGAGTTGAATTTAGCATCACAGTTTATCTTGTACTTCCCTGTGTTAGGTGGGGACCATCTTTGTTGTTGTCTTTCCATTTGTTGAGAATTCCCCATGGTCTCTTGGTGACTATCAAGCCACTCTCTCCACTGAAGAATGCTCTTATGAATAACTCTTCTGGGATCATACTTCTTTAGTCAAAAAACCTCCTCATTTGGGTGCTTCCATATTTGCCAAAAGGTAATGGCTGCCAATTCTAAGCGATAAATGTCTTCTTCTTGTTTCAATAACACAACCGCTTCTTTCCACCGGTCATTAAAAGTTCGAAACCCATTCCTTGTTGGATTAAAGTTTAGTGATGAACCGAACCAAACCATATTAGCTTTGGGGCAAAGGAATAGCACATGTTCAAGGGATTCAGGTAAAGAACAACATATCTGGGAGTTTATCCTTTTAGCAAGGTTTGTGTTGTTTGCCAATCCATTTCTGCTACATCTCCAAATGAAATATTTAATTTTCGCAGGGACTTTGAGTTTCCAGATAGCATTCCACTCTTTTTTTGTAAGGAAGCTGAATTGGTTAGCAAGTTGAAGGTTCCACCTGTACTCAATTCGTTCTTTAACATGTAATATCCTGATCTGACTGTGTATGTACCCTTTTTATTGTAGTGCCAAACTATATGATCTCGACCCTTGTTGCCCGACACTGGGATTCTCAGAATGGCTTAGACACCTCTGTTGCTGTAAATAAGTGGGATAGAAGTCTCTGGTCCCATGTTCTGTTATGTTGATTGATTACATCCTTTACTACAAAACAATTTGAGTCTGGCGGAGGACTAGATTGAATCTTAAAATTCAGAAGATCAGGGATCCACCTGTCATCCCAGATGCTTACAAGTTGACCTGAAGACATGTTCCATCGGCATCCTTTCTCCAAAACTTCTCTGCCTTTCAATAAGCTCGACCAAAGCCAAGACGAACAGTTACCTTTGCCTGCTTCCAAATGAGGAAAATAAAGACTTTTAAGAAGCCTGGCACTGATTGAAAACGGATTTGTCAGAAGTCTCCAGCACTGTTTATCTAGCAAGGCTACATTAAACATTTCCAAATCTCTGAACCCCAATCCTCGTTCTCCTTTGTTTGTTGTTAACACCTTCCATGAAACCCAATGAATTTTCTTCTTATCAGTTTCTTGGGACCACCAAAAGTTTTTTTATCATCTATTCTATCCTTTGAACCACTCAGATTTGAAGCTTAAAAATAGACATGATGTATGAAGGGACCGCCTGAAGGACCGCCTTCACTATAATATCTTTCCCCGCTTGTGACAAATTTTTTGAGTTAAAGGATTGGTTCAGGTCTGATTTGGCTTTGGAGAAGATTCATGGCATGCAAACAGGAATTATATACTCAAAAAATCGATTTCTTTGGGGATTACCATCGACTATGTCAGAATGCCATGTAGACGCGGTTTGAATCTGTGCCAACACTCTTTATTTAGAGCTATGCAAATGCTTTGTACTAATGGCTCGGAGAGGCACACATCGACTCAGGTAACCGCTCAAGTACCAGCTAAACCTAACCAAACTAGTGCAAGAGATGTTGCCACTAAAGCAACCACTACAGTCATATTGTTTACTCGCTAGAGAAGCTAGGGGAGTAATCAATAAAAGCCAAGAACTGCTCTATTTAAAGAATAATACAATAATCTATTGGATTTGTTTTTATTTTTTAGTTTTATTTTAGGTTTTAATTAATTTTAACCAGTTACGTAATCCAAGGGAAAAAAACTTTTAAAAAAAATTAAAATAATAATGATCATTACATTTTCAAATTATAAAATTATATTATATATGGTTATTGAAGTTTTGTTACGCATTGACACATGTTTTGAGTCAAATGCTTCACTTATTGAGTCTATCATGATAATTTAAGTTAAATTTTGTATCAGTCTTTATTTCTATTATTATTATTATTATTATTATTATTAGGTTTTTGTGGTTTACAATTTCTTTAAAGGGTTGAACTTAGACATTTATCTTTTAGGCAATGGCCATTATCTTTCTGGTTCAAGGTACTACAAACTGCTATTTTACCCCAGTTCGGGGAGTTTCATGTAACGTTTCAGCTTCCTTAGTTCTCCGCCATCCCATCAAAAAACTCCTAAATTTATTGATGTATTTTAATTACAGTTTGGTTCATGCTCTCAACCAAACCTCTTTTTGGAGTTGTCATGGGAGCCAGCCATGCATGCAAATTTGCCCCTCTTCCTCTTTCAACGATTGCTTCAGATGTTCAAGTTTTCTGGATGTTTTAGCCAACTATTTGGAATAGGTAATCAAATCAAATTTAATAAAGATTTTTATAGTTTCATTTCAGAAAATTCTTAATTCAGATTAGGAAGTATTTTTAAAATATCTATTATATTAATGCTACTATTGCATATAAAACATTATTTTTGGTTTGGTTCAACTCTTTGCTTGGTTAGATAAAATGTGTTATAATAGGTAAAACTTTGGTTGGGACATTTGGTTATCTTTATTTGATAGTAACATTTTCTGTTTCTAATTTCTTGGGGATGGCTTAAATCTAATAACTATTTATTTATATTTGTGTTCTTTTCAATTAAAATTTTATTTGATACCAAATTAACAAGTGATGCCATAGAGATATTTGCAACTTTAAATATAAATTCTCTCTATCATCTCCCTTCCTAATCGCTCCGAATTTATATTTCAAAATTTTTATTGAACAAAAAAATAATAATTTAGTTCGATTGGCTAAAATTCCAGTCAATTTAACAGGCTTGCAAAAATTGTAAAAAAGGGTCAACTTCCGAGTAGGGCAAGCATCTAAAAGATAATCAAGACCTCTATATAAATCCTGATACAAAGCATCAGTTTTAACTGTATTGACCAATCCAATATATTCCTGATATCAAGCATCATTTTAACTGTATAGCTGTTAGTTAGTTTGCATATGGAAAATTCCTTGACAATATCCACAGATGGCACTGTAGTATCTGAAATCTAATGTTGTTACCATGAAAGATTTTCAATTACAGCTGAAACAATCCTCTTCGTTGTCTCCTGCATAACATGAATATCATTATTAAATGGGGTATTTTACACTATTGAAGAAAAAAGACATCTGTTATCTGTAAACCAATACCATGGAGTGATCTTTTAGCCCAAGCGATAGCACCAATGCCTTAGAGGAGCCAGAGTTGCTGCCATTACGAGCAAAAGTACATCACACGACAGACTATCCACAATGCATGCTATTACTTTCATTTATACGTTGTTGGCATGCTTCCAATGATAAATTATTTCAAGGGATTATTGACAGGAGAAATAGAAGCATTGAACTGGACAGGGAATCTCATATCCATCATGCTGAATTAAAGTGGTACCTTATGTGTTCGATCATTTTCCTTGCACAAGCCACTAGCATTGGCTGCACATATTTGCAATCACCCAAAATCAAGCATAGGTCAAGATAGATTAAACAGGTTGTAGTGCAGATCATGTGCCTTACCTCATCTCGTTTGCCAAATATTACAGACACATTGAAAGTAGGATCAACTGAAATCCCTTCCTCTTTCCTGGCAAGGTAGGAGCAGAAAAATTTCAGAAGCTCCTTTCAGAATCATTTAAAAGAATACTAAAACCTTAATAAACCTTCAACTATTGGTGATCAATCTCCTAATGCCTCTACTGAAGTGAAAAGGAAAAAAGAGATCAACTGGATTTGAATTGATTATTTTCTAAGGAAAAAAGAGATCAACTAGATCTGAATTGATTATTTTCCCACATAAAATTGAGAAGCAAGTAGAATTACTGTTTCCTTCCTGCACTTCCTCACTGTTGTACCTTTAGGATAAAAATTTTACCCTAAGCCCTACCTCACTTCTAACCCATCCTATGCCACTTTGGTGAAGGCCATGGGCATGTCTAACATTAATCTTCATGGGCATGTTTGACATTAATCTTTCTTTGAATTTGCATTTGGGTTAAAAAACTAATCATTTATCGTAGGCAGCTAATGGTTAAGATGGAGCAAGGCACGATAATGAATATACAATTTTTTTTCACTCATCAAGAATAGCATCAATTTGATAAGACTTTAAATTGTTCTGTATGCTCTCATCTTTCGGTAACACTGAAGGAATTGTAGAAAACAGGAATATCCCCTCCTATATGAAATACATCAATGCTAGATAGTTATCTAACATTACCAAAGAAAAATAGACACACCTACATTGCATTGTTTGATTGAAAATGAGATACAGGAAAGGAACCACAGCTAATATTTTCCAAAAAAAAAAAAAAAGAAAGGAACAACAGCTAATAAACCTACACTTTACAAATCTATCAGAGCTCAAGATACTAAACATGTCATAAATTTGACCATGCACACTGATCTTATAGCCATTTAAAAGATAAGTCATATCACTCATAATCCAAAGTTAAAATTGTGAAATCTAGATGCATAATGTAAACAAAGCCACAATCGCAAAAACCTTGTGTATACTTGATAGTAGTCCATACTACATTAGATCAGAAACATCTAAGAGACATCCATTTTCTAAGAGACAAAACACATACCTGGCATGCAGTATTGACCCCATTTTTGCCATTTGGGTAGCAATCACCTGAGAAGTAAAATATGCCGTCACACAGATAAACCGAAATGCACATGAGAATCTGAATACACGGGATACTCAATACTCACAAGAAAATGATCCTCATAACTGCAAATGACTACGTCTGTTTTGTTTCCCTGTCAATCAAAAAGAACATAACTGAGGAAAAAGAAATTAAAAACCATTATCAAAGGACAGTTTTTTCTTTTAGCACAAGCTATGAAATTTTATTAGAGAAGAAATAAGAAAACTTGTTGGCGGACATGATTCCTAGTGAGATATATTCCAGTAGCAATAAAATAAAAAGCGGTTAGACTATATACAGATACATTCTACTCTATTTACAATTAATCACCCAATAAGCAACCTTAAACTATTGTGCTAGGATGGCCTACCCATCTAGTGAACCAAATCGCCTACAATGCTGGACTAATTATGATTTTCCTTTTCAACAATACACCAACAAGAACAGTTTAACTTCAAAAGTAAAAAGGAAAAACATGAGAGAACACCTGTGTTTACTTGTAGATTAGTTATATCTTCTTAACTTAAGTATTTAAATTAGGTACCATAAACGGACAAGAAAGTCCACATATGATAAGAAACCAAAACTAGATTTTAATTTTCAAGTACTATCCCTCGATCATGATTTGCAGTCTTAGTTACTAGTCACTCAAACAAAAACCCATATCACTAGCGATTCAACTCAAATATCATAATTAATCCTAGAATTTACAAAATCCTAAATCAACACTGTATACCGGAAATGAGAATAATTCAAATCACAACTATATTCCAACAAACAATTCAACTCTTTAATCTAGTTCATTTTAAACACGCCATAATCTAATGCATTGAATTATGTAAATTCAGGAAACCCATTAATCAAAAAGTGTCCATAAGAGATAGCAAACAAGAAAGACAACCCCTTTCCTAAAAATAATTGAGCTCGGCATTTAATCGAACATATGGTGAGCAAATAAAATAAAAAGTCAAATGAACAACAAAGGACATTAAACTAATCATTACCATGATGTCTACTGAAAGTGTCTTGTGAGGAACTGGAAAGTGTTGGACTGAAGTTCCCATTGCTTTCTCTTCAGAAGAAAACAATCACTAACTGAAGAATGTTTTTGAATTACGGCGTTGAGTTACAGAAAATTGTACTGTGTTTCGGCTCTTTTCTTGAGGGAAAAAAAAAAAAATCCTTCTCATTAGACTTGGGCTTTTCCAACGCAACTAGACACTAGAGGTTCAATGGAAAAACTTAGAACATTAAATTATTAAAACAAATAGAGATATTTACATACACACTCTTTAAAAAAAAATTTACTAAAATATCTCAAGTTTTTATTTATTACTAAAATATTATTTTTATTTAAATTTTTATTATTTTTATTTACAAATATATATCATTTTTCTTTTTATTTCATTTATCTTTTTATTTTTTCTTTATTTATTTTTCTCTTTTTTTAAAAAAAATTTATTTTTTATTTTTTCCTCTTTTTTCTTTTTTCTTTTTTCATATTTTTTCTTTCCTCTTTCTTTTTTTATTTTATTTTCTATTTTTTTATTTAT
>CATIWM010024956.1:0-37803 GCA_949671775.1 Mallotus repandus | reverse complement strand
TGTGAACTGTATGACGTTGTGAGTTTTGTGGTGTGAGATATGCGTTGCATATATAAATAATCTTGTTACATATATTGATTCATGGACTAAATTTGGGAATTAATGGATATATATTAATTATTAGTCACATGCATACAATGTTTGCTAGACATCCTTTACAGGTGTCACAGTATTCTTGCCCAAAAAATCTACAAGAAAAGATTCCTTGATTTTCATCTAAAATCTTTAGTGTAGTGTAAAACTCAATTATTAGCTCAATGAATACATCATATTGAACTGATTTTAATTGCATCCAACCCATTCTTTCACACAGAGCATTGATAAAATCTTTCATTCCCATGTTTTCTAACACATTATCATCAAAATATTTAGGCTTGCTGAACTGTCTTTTAGTTAAGGAGCGACCTTCTTCCTCAGAATAAATGGAAAAGAAAGCGTCATACTCATCCCTTAGGTCACGTGATTCACCTTTTCTTCTAATAGGCTACTTTCCCTTAGTTGTGGTTTGCTAGTTCTTTATTCTAACCATACTAAAAGAAACACGTTAAATTGCAAAGGAACAAAAGAAATAAAACAAAATTAAATGAGCGTAGAGAGATATAAGTGAGTTGAAGAAGTTTAACGGTTTAAATAAAAGAGAAGAAGTTAAAGAGAATTGGGAAACCTAACCTAACTCCGAAATTTTTTTGAAAAGATAAAAATTATTTAAACTTCCTAAATAAAATTTAAAAATCCTAAATAAAATTTGGAAAAGATAAAAAGATAAAAATCTGAAAATAAAATTTAAATTTTGTATTTACAATCTAAATAGATAAGAAAAATTATGGATAGGAAAAATTAAATTCAAATTCCTAACTAATTAAAAATTAAAAATTTTCCAAGATTAAATTGAAAAATCCAAATTAAAAATTAAATTCAAAAATTCGAAAAAGAAAATTTTAATTTCTCCTCCCCCACACTTAAACTTTGCAATGTCCTCGTTGCCCAACTAAATTTGAGCTAATTTTCGCTCTTGTGCAGAAATGCCAGGTGGCACAGCTATGTGCCTAGTTGGCACAGCCGTGCCTGTGTCTCGGCCATGCGACTTTGGTGACGCACGGTTGTACGCCAAAGCTGCACAGCTGTGCATGCATGTTGCTATGCATAAACTTTTGACACTTTTTGTTATAATTTTACATTAAATTGATGTAACTTCAACCTGTACTTTAATTTAGCATCACATTACACTAAAAAATAAAGGAGAAACTAAAAATTAACTTGAATAACAATTAATTTAAATAGCAATATAACAAAAAAATGTTCATAGCAAAAACATAAAACAACTTATATATGTTCACAAATTAAACACAAACTGAAGAAACATTGTTTAAACAAACTTAACATTAAATCACTCAACATTTAAAACTAAAACAAATAGAGCATCTTGAATTTCTTCACTCATCTCCCTCTTCTTCAGATGAGGATTCCTCTTCTTGTTTAGTATCTTTATCATGTGGTGGAAATGGAGGTGGAACGAAATTTTGAGCACTAAAGAAGGCCATGAGATAATGGTTGATCATGTTCACCCTATGATTCATTCCAATCAAAGTAGCATCCATCCTTGTTGCTAGTGAAGTTAATTCACCCACATTTGAGTCAATGACTCCCACTTGAAGTTCTAAATTGTCCAACCTCTCCATCACATCATGCAAATTTGCCTCTTGTCCTTTTTCTTCCTCCTTTTCCTCTTGTGGAGCTGGTGGTGGTTTATTTGGTTGCATGAGAATGGCTCTTCCCCTAAAATATTTTCTAATTAAACCTATAGCTTCCATCATGTATGAATCAATCAATGATAACCCCTAACCATGTTAAAAGGCAGATTCTTCACATCAAAGCCTAGGTAACTAGCTATGATGGTAAGCATACTGCTTACCTTAATAGCTCTAGACATTTTAGTAGCCACATCCCTCAATTTATCCGCAATAGCATGGAAAATGTCCAACTTCCTATCATTAACCATGCAATAAAGGATGTTAAGCTTGGTGGTAGAAACCACAACATCTCCTTCTTTCCTTAGAAACAAGGAATGAGACATGAGCCTATACAAATATTTCAAAGTCTGTGATCGAATATGAGATTCTTTCGTCGACTTAGCTTCATAAAACACCCCTATTTGCCCTATGATTTCTCTCCAAAAGGCATCTCTATTATACTCAACATCTGCATCTTGGTTTTTAGGAAAAATAGAACACATCATTAAGTGCATACAAATCAGGTTCATGTTCTTCATTTCCTAAGTGAAATTTAAGCTTAAGGGTTTGCTCATTAAAATAGAAAGTTAAGAGAAATTCATAAATTGGTTTCACAAAGGTAGGTATTTGCATAGTCACAAAATCACCCCAACCCATTCTATTTACATACATGGTAACCTCATCTAGCAATCAAACTTCTTGTAAGGAAAAAGCACTCATGTGTCTATTAGGCACAATTTTCCTAGCCATCATTTGCTCAAACTTCTTCCTTTTCCCCTCATGCCTAAAATTAATAAGTTTAGGGAAAGGAATTGCCATTCTTTCTTTATTTGCACCACCCAGATTGTTAGAACCACCACCACACTTTCTTTTGGAAAGAGGACCATATTTCTTGCTTGCTATTGTCTTCTTTCTTAGTTATTTTTCCATGGTGAGAAGGGAAAGTGATGAAATTGATTAAAAGTTAAAAGGAAAAATGAGAGGTGGGAGATGGAGAAAGAGTTATTCTTAGAAGGAATTTAAGGGAAGAGAGTAGAATTGAGAAGAGAATATAGAAAATGATGTGTAGGGAGAAGAAAATGGATGTTTAAATAGAGAAAAGAAAATGAAAAAGAAAGATTAAATTTTGAAAAATTAAAAATAGGAATATGAAAAAGTGGTCAAAGTTAGGAGCCCTAGGAATGGGAAAGTGAGAAAACATGGGGAAAGTGAAAGGACTTTTGAAAATGAAAAGATTCCTGTTAAAAAAATTATTTTTTTAGTGATTATGCACAACACGCACAGCTATGTGTGTCAAAGCACATAGTTGTGCGCACTATGCACTTCAAATTTTTCAATCTTTTTGACACAGCTGTGCGCTCCAATGCATACGGCGGTGTCTGGATCCTATTCTAACCTCAAAATTGCATTTGTTTTAGCATAGTTGTGTGCTCCAATGCACACGACTGTGTCTGAATGTTAAATTTCACATTTTAAAAACATGCATCAGGTCACGTGGTTGTGCCATAGGGTGCACAACCTGTCTATTTGGACAACAAATGCATTCATAAATCATCACCTCCTGTTAACCACTTATTTTCCACATAAAAATACACTTACAAAACTCTTTTTGAGCTCTTTCTCTTCTTCAATTCCTAAAAAATAAAAATATTTTTATTAAAATTTATAACTTTAAAAAGGAAAATTAAACATACAACTAAAATAAACATAAAATTAAACAACACAAGCTTGGTTGAGCCTCCAAGAAGCGCTCTTTAAGGTCCATGAGCTAGACCATAATGCTCATCACTCAATTGATTCTTTCAAATGGGCAACTCAGCAAAAATTCTCTAATGTGCCCCCATGATATAGCTTCAATCTTTATTTATTTACTTTGAATTTTTCTCCCTGAGTGTTGTATAATTCCACAACTCCAAGGATAAGCATGAGTCACCATAAATGGTCCTGACCATCTACTCTTCAGCTTTCTTAGGAATAATCTGAACCTTGAATTGAACAACAACACTTGATCACCTTCTTTAAACCTCTTAATCTTAACCTTTGCATCATGCCACCTCTTTGTACGCTCCTTGTAAATCCTTGAGTTCTCATATGCAACTTTTTTAATTTCTTCGAGTTCACTCAATTGCAAAATTCTCTTTTCTGTTGCTTTCTTAAAATCATAATTTAAAGCTTTGACCGCCCAATAAGCCTTATGTTCAAAATCAACAGGAAGATGACATTCTTTGCCATAAACTAACCTAGATGGAGACATTCCAATAGGTGTTTTTTATGATGTTATATATGCCCACAAAGCATCATCAAGCTTCCTTGCCTACTCCTTTCTTGATTTGCTCATTGTCCTTTTTAAGATCTTTTTCAGCTCTCGATTTTTAACCTTAACTTGTCTACTCGTTTGAGAGTGATAAGGTATTACTATTTTATGCTTCACCCTATAACGAGCCAACAACTTTTTCATATTTTTGTTGCAAAAATGCATTCCCCCATCACATATGATAACTCTAGGCATTCTAAAATTAGAGAAAAGCTTCTTTAAGAATTTGCAAATAGCCTTTGCGTCATTCATAGAATAAGCTTGAGCTTCTACCCATTTTGACATATAATCTACAGAAACAACTATGTACTTATTTCTTTCTGACATAAGGAATGGACCCATAAAATCAATGCCCCAAACATCAAATATTTCGACTTCTAGAGTTCTTGATTGAAGCATCTCATCTTTTTTTGAAATGTTTCCACTCCTTTGGCATGTGTCACAATTGAGTACAAAATTTTAAGCATCTTTAAAGAGTGTAGGCCAAAAGAAACCTGCTCCAAGAACTTTAGCAGTTGTTCTTTATAGACTAAAATGGCCACCATTGACCATTCCATGACAACGTTGCAAAATTGACCAAATTTCACCACTTGCTATGCACCTTTTTATCATGCCATCATTGCACAATTTTCACAGAAAAGGATTATCCCATAAGTAGGATTTAGAGTCTTGGATTAACTTCTTCTTTTGCTCTTTAGTGAATTCTTTTAGAAACTTGCCACTCGAGAGGAAGTTAGCTATATCGGCAAACCAAAGAGCATCCCAGCTTTTAATTATGAGATATTTCCTTAATAGGCTCTTCCTCTCCTTCTTCTGAATCCATCTCCAATCTCGAGAGATTATCAGTTACAACATTTTTGGATCCCTTCTTATCTTTGATCTCAATATCAAACTCTTGCAGTAAAAGCACCCATCTAATGAGCCTTGGTTTAGAGTCCTTTTTGTTCATAAGGTACTTCAATACTACATGATCTGTATATACAAAAACTTTATAACCAAGAAGATAAGATCTAAATTTATCAAATGCAAAAATAACCGCCAACATCTCCTTTCCTATAGTAGCATAATTGAGTTGTGCTTCTGTCAACATCCTGCTTGCATAGTAAATCATATAGAGCTTGTTCTCCTTCCTTAGGCTAAGTACCGCTCCTATTGCATGATCACTTGCATCACACATTAACTCGATTGGAAGATTCCAATTAGGTGCTATAACTATAGGAGCTGAAATGAGTGTCTCCTTTAACCTATCAAATGCTAATTTACCCTCATTAGTAAAGATAAAAGATGAATCTTTCTCAAGCAACTTATAAAGGGTTTTGGAGATTTTTGAAAAATCCTTGATAAACCACCTATAGAAGCCTACATGTCCAAGAAAACTTCTAACACCCTTCACATTTGTTGGATATTGCAGCTTCTCAATAGTCTCCACTTTTGCTTTATCAACCTCAATGCCTTGAGCTGAGATTTTGTGTCCAAGAACAATTCCTTCATCAACCATAAAATGGCATTTCTCCCAATTTAGCACCAAGTTAGTTTCCTCACAACGTTCAATTACTCGCTCTAGATTTTCCAAACATCCTTCAAAAGAGTTTTAATAAATTGAAAAGTCATTCATGAAAACATCCATGATCTCTTCTACTAAATCTGCAAATATGGCCATCATGCATCTTTGGAATGTTGCAGGAGCATTGTACAATCCAAATGGCATTCATCTATAAGCAAATGTGCCATAATGACATGTAAAAGTGGTCTTCTCCTGATCTTCTAGAGCTATTGCAATTTCATTGTATCCTGAATAGCCAAGAAATAATAAAAAGCATGTCCTGCCATCCTCTCTTATATCTGGTCAATGAATGGCAATGGAAAGTGATATTTTTTTGTAGCTGAGTTCAACTTCCTGTAATCAATGCACACCCCCCATCCATTCACAACTCTTGTAGGAATTGCTTCCTCTTCTTCATTTTCCACAACGGTCATTCCTCCCTTCTTTGGCACACTTTGGATTGGGCTTACCCATGAACTGTTTGAGATTAGGTAGATAATTCCTGCATCTAGAAGTTTGACCACCTCCTTTTTCACCACTTCTTGCATGTTTGGGTTGTGCCTTCTCTGCCTTTCAATGGTCGGCTTGTGTCCTTCCTCCATTAAGATTTTATGCATGCAATATGAAGGGCTTATACTTTTAATGTCAAAGATTTGCCTACTAATTGATTTTATAATCTTTCTTAGCATTTTCACAAGTAACTCCTCTTGATTTTAAGTGAGTTTGGAGGATATGATCACATGTAGAGTTTGATCCTCTCCTAGAAAAGTGTACCTCAAATAATTGGGTAAAGGTTTCAAGTCTAATTTTGGTGGTTTTATGGTCGAGGGTGGTGTAGGTTCAGTGTTTGGTAATTGTATATGAGGTAAATGGGGTTAGTGTTTGAGGTGTACTTCATCTTGAGAGGATTGTACCTGAAAACACTTATTGATATTTTCAATTTCCACAGATTTTGGCAACCTCCATCGTTGGACTTCACTCACACATTCATTCACAACATCAACTCTTAAACACAAATCATTGTTAGAGGGGCATTTCATACCTTGGTAAACATCAGACTTATAACTTTTATCTCCCACTCATAGTGTGAGTGTTCCATCATAGACATCAATTATGGCTTTTGTAGTGTAAAGAAAAGGCATATTAAGGACCAAGGGAATGTCCTCATCCTCCTCAAAATCTAGAACTACAAATTCAACTAGAAAAATGAATTTCCCAACCCTTACTAGCACATCTTCCACTATGCCTTCTAGTTCCTTCACCGTTCTATCTACAAGCTGGAAGCAGATACTTGTAAGTTTTTCCTCTCCTAATCCCAATTTCCTGTAAATGGACAAAGGCATAAGATTAATTAAAGCTCTTGAATCACATAAAGCTTTTTAAAATTTTAAATTTCTAACAGAACATGGAATAGTGAGACTCCCTAGATGCTTCCTTTTTAAAGGAAGTTTATTGGAAATAATTGCACTACACTTTTTTGTAAGTGTAACTGTCTCAAACTCCTGCAGTTTCTTTTTACTGGAAATCAATTCCTTCAAAAATTTTGCATACTTGGGCATCTGAGAAAGACAGTCCACTAAAGGCATGTTGATATAAAGTGACTTAAAGCTCTCTAAGAATCTTACAAATTGCTAGTCATGGTCCTATAAGGTTAAATTGGTGGTGACTTTGGCTTCTTATGTTTTTTATTTTAAACTTCTGGCTCCTTCTCCACTTGGACTTCAACCCATTCATCTTTTTGTTCTTTCTCCCATTCCTTCTCTTTCTTCTTATATTCCATTGTTGCTTTTGGGGTTTGGATCTTTATTATGCTGCTTAAGGTAATTGCTTTCAACTATTCCTTTGGATTCTTTTCAGTGTTGCTTGGTAATGAACCTTGGTTTCTCATTGACAAGGAGTTTGCCAACTGCCCCATTTGTATCTCCAAGTTATGAATAGAGGAAGAGTGATTTTTAAACATTTGTTCAAATTTACCCTCCACCCTCTTTTGAGCTTTATCTTGTTGATTCATTTTTGTTGAAATTACATCCATGAACTTCTCCATCTTACTTTCCCAAGTGGCCTCTGAAGATGAACCTTTATCCTGCTAAAAATGAGATTGATGATGATGAGCATTCTGACCTCCAAAATCTTATGGTGCTTGTGGTCTGCACTGGTTGTTTCCTTGATTGTTCCAAGAGAATTTTGGATGGTTTCTCCAGCTAGGATTATAGGTGTTGCCTTGCATTTAGTTCTGCTGTCCCTTGAAGTTATTCACATAGTTAACACTTTTCATGGATAATTCTTGCATCATTTGGCATTTTATTGTAGGATGGCCTCCTTGGCATAATTCACAAAAGGAAGACAAGGAAGAGATAGACACTTGTATTGACACTCATCTTGTCAATTCTCTTAGACAAAGCATCCATCTTTACATTTAATATAGTTAAACTATTAACCTCAAGTGATTCTCCTTTCTTTAAAATAGCCCTCTCATTAGACTATAGTCTTTGTGTGTTGGCCATTTCTTCGAAAAGGTCTAAAGCTTCTTCAGGCATCTTTGACATGATGGTTCCTCTAGCTGCTGCATTTATGTTCACCCTCACTGATGTGTTGACACCATTGTAAAATGATTGAACCAAATCCCATGAAGGTATCAATTGAGGTGGACACTACCTTTGAAGATCCTTAAACCTGTCCTAGCACTCATAGAAGCTTTCATCCTCTCTTTAATAGAAAGAATTGATCTCATTTCTGATCTTCAAGACTTTAGCTAGTGGAAAGTACTTATTGAAGAAGGCGGTGTAAAGTGCTTGCCATATGTTAATGGAGTTAGGTGGTAAACTTATAAACCACCTCTTGGCTCTATCCATAAGGGAAAATGGAAAAAGAATAAGCCAAATTGCTTCACTCCATTCATCTTGAAGGTAGAATAATACTCCAAGAACCGAGTCATGTGACCAATTGGATCCTCATATGGTTGTCCGTTGAATTGTGAGTTCTGGATCATTTAAATCATGACGGGTTTGATTTAAAAATTGTTTGCTGCAATCGCCGGTCACACAATTAGAGTTTGGTCACCTTGTACATTAGGACTAACATAGTCCCTCATTGTTCTTTGCCCATCTTGCATGTTTTGTCCCTTTTGGGCTGCTTGTTGTCTCATATTTCTTTCTTCTTTCGATCCATTCATCCTATTTCTATGTTGTTTCCTTCTTCGAATTGCCCTTTCAAGCTCCATATCAAGTGTTATTAGTGGAACTCCTTGCTTGCTCGCACTACGTGTTGTGTGCATATACAAACACAAGTCCCTACAATTACCATAAATGAAAACAAAATTAAAAATAATGTGTAAATCAAAGAACATAATTTTCTTAACAATATCAATTTTGGCAATCCCCGACAACGACGCGAAAAACATGATGTGCGAAATCTGTAAGCGTACAGAATCATTTCAAGTAGTAAAATAAGATATTGACCCACAGAGATTGCAAATTGAATATTGAAATACTAAATGTGCTTGTTTCTTTAAACATAAAATTTTAGTTTTAAGAATCAAATGAAAATAACAAAATAAATCTACTTTAATCAATCAAATTAAGCTAGGGTTCTTATTATCATTTCAACCTTTTATAAAAATCAATTAAACTTCCATGTCAAGATTAATCTTAATTCATTATCAAGGCTTCTAAGGAATCATGAAATTTCCCCTCAAATAAACCCGTAATTAATTAAGTAAATTAACACTAAGTTTTATAGCTCTCACTAACCAAGTGTTTCCTAAACTTAGTTTTAAGCTTCAACCTTAATCAATATTAGCTACTTAAATGTCTCTCTACTAAATAAGCAACTAATAGGTTATTGTTTAAATCCAATAGAACCTATTTCTCAATCAAGTTCTAAAGTGTAGTTTCAATCATAGGGTGATCAATCCTAAGATGACATTAAGTTCAACAACAACTAACGAATCAAAATTATAAACTTAGATTTTAATCTTAATAATCGCATAGTTGAAATGAAATAAAAACCCTAAAAATATACTTGACTACTCATGTTAAAAGAAAGAGAAGAAGATGAAGTGTAGAGAATATAAACAATAATTTCTATTTAATGAAAATAAAAATAACAATAGTTCAATGAAGAAGAACCCCCTTTCTAATTTTACCCACTAGAATAGAAGGTTTTCTATTCTCAAACTTTATGCAAAATCTCTTTTTTTAACATGAACAAAAATAACATGAACTTAAATCAAAACCAACTTTGATTCTTTAAAATAAAAATTTAGGAAAAGACTAAGATTGTTTTTGCTCTTATGAAGGCCCCCTATTTATAGCCTCCAGCCTCCAACAACTTTGAGGTTTGTTACAATTCTAATCCCATAAAATCCCCCCAAATTAGCAGCTCAAAATTTGAATTTAATAAGTTGTTGTAACAGCTTGCACAGCTGTGCACATCCACGTGCATGGTTGCGTAAGAACAATCTTCTTTGTGTTGAATTAGGTTGCGTGGCTGTGTAGCAAGGTGCGCATGGCTATGTCAGCTTTCTAACACTCAAGCGTGGTTGTGCGCACCTAGGCACGTGGCTGCGCAGGAACAGATTACTTTGAAAATCCATTTTTCTTTAAAGGTTTGACTTGTTGTAACCTCCATATCTTCATCTTGACTTGTTCAAATTCCTAAAATCACTTGAAAGATCTCCAAGTCATCCTAAAAATCAAGAGTATACCAAAATTATCTTATTCAAACCAAACAATTAAAACAAACCTAACAACTTAAACAATAATATGAAAATTAACTTAAAGATCTTAAAATTAAACTAAAACATGCAATTAATTTATTATTAACCTTATAATATATAGTGCTTAAAACTAAGTTTTTCACACTCATCACACACACACACTTTTCTCTCATTAAGAAAAAGAAAAAATTTTCTTGACTATCTGTATATTAAAAGTAGTTAGAATTTAAGGATTTCTAGTGAAACATTAAAAAATTATGAAAATATTTAGAAATTAATTTTTAAAGTTATATAGAGAGTGAAAAATAGATTTTATAATCATTTCCTTACATTTTATTTTATTTTCATAAGAAAAAGAGGATAAAAAATTAATTAGGGTCAAATTTATTTTATAGGGATCTAAAAGTAATTTATGAAAATATAATTAGATCCTTCAAATAAAATTGGATATAATTAATGCAATTTGTAAAATTGGAGGAGCAAATTGAAATAACTTTAAAAGTGAAATTTTATCGATAATTAGCTTAAAATAAAGGATAGAACTGATAGTTTTTTAAAAAAAAAAATTGCTTACATTTATTGCCATTCGGGTACTAAATTTTAATTTATTTCTTTTTGGTCACCTATCTTTGATTTTGGTTCAAAAAGGACACTGTTAAAAATTTATATATATACACAAACTTTTCTCTCGTTAAGAAAAGGAAAATTTTTTCTTTACTATTAGTATATTAAAAGTAGTTAGAATTTAAGGATTTCTAGTGAAAAATAAAAAATTTATGAAAATATTTAGAAATTAATTTTTAATTTATATCGAGAGTGAAAAATAGAATTTAAAAGTGAAAAATAGAATTTAAAATCATTTTCTTACATTTTATTTTATTTTTATAACAAAAAGAGGACAAAATTTAATTAGGGTCAAATTTATTTTATAGAGATCTAAACGTAATTTTTGAAAATGCAATTAGATCCTTCAAATAAAATTGGATATAATTAATACAATTAAAAAAATTGGAGGTGCAAATTTAAATAACTTTAAAAGTAGAATTTTATTGATAATTAGCTTAAAATAAATGATAGAACTGATTTTTTTTTAAAAAGAATTTGTTTACATTTATTGAGATTTGGGTACTAAATTTTAATTTGTTTCTTTTTAGTCACCTATCTTTGATTTTGGTTCAAAAAGGTATTGTTAATAATTTATACATATACACACACTTTTCTCTCATTAAGAAAAAGAAATTTTTTTTTCGTTACTATCAATATATTAAAAGTAGTTAGAATTTAAGGATTTCTAGTGAAAATTAAAAATTTATGAAAATATTTAGAAATTAATTTTTAAATTTATATCGAGAGTGAAAAATAGAATTTAAAATCATTTTCTTACATTTTATTTTATTTTTATAAGAAAAAGAGGATAAAAATTTAATTAAGGTCAAATTTGTTTTATAGGGATCTAAAAGTAATTTTTAAAAATATAATTAGATCATTCAAATAAAATTGGATATAATGAATACAATTCGTAAAATTGGAGGAGCAAATTGAAATAACTTTAAAAGTAGAATTTTATTGATAATTAGCTTAAAATAAAGGATAAAATTGATTTTTTTTTTTTGAGAATAAACTTTCAACTTTCATTAAAAGCAACATTGAACATTAATAACAAAATGAAGAAAGAGGGGGGGGGGGGGGGGGGTTTAGAAGACCACTCCCTCGAGCCAGACATGTAATGAGCCGCTCTAGCACACTTGTGAGCTGCTTCATTAGCTGATCTCCTAACAAACTTAACACTTAAATTTCTGAAGTGTTTTAATAAAGAAATGCAATCATCAATAATTAAACCTAACACAGAATTAGCATTTGGCCTTTTAATGAGCTCTAAAATCCTTTTTGCATCTAATTCCACCAAGACATCATCAATGCCCTTATCACGTAACCAGCTCAAAGCCTCACAGAAAGAAACTGCTTCAGCTTCAGCGGGATCAAAGTAACCATTAAGATGCACTGAATGAGCTTTAACAAAATCTCCATTTTAATCACGAAGGACCCAACCTAAACCAGTCGCCTGTTCATCCTCAAAAATAGTAGTATCAACATTTAGTTTCATCTGTCATGGACATGGTTTCGACCAAACAGCATCACCATCTAATATGTATTTCTCCATTGGATGAGAAGACCATGGCAAAGAATGCATAGAGCGCCACTGCTCTAAGAATTGGCCTGCTGAATTCACAATTATAATGGGACGACATTTCCTGCCCTTCCAAACCCAAGCATTACAGTTGTTCTAAAGCTCCCAACAGATAATCGCAAAAAATGCCCCTTTGTCAGCAGATAACTTACATAAATTAAGATTAAACCAATCATTGAAAGACATATTAGCATCACCTCTTACCTACAGACCATAAATACACCAGCAACCCTGTGCTATAGCATAAAGAAACAAAGAGTGAAGCACTAATTCCGCCTGAATACCACAGAGAGGACAAAGAGGATTAATAGGCACATGCCGAAAAACTAAAGCTGCCTTAGTGCGGAGGGTATTAACACTAGCACGCCATAAAAAATTCTTCACCTTGTTTGGGACTTTTAAACGCCAAATTCTTGACTAAATAGGATCAGAAGCCTCGTTAAATTCACCTTTGAGGACACGATAGAAATTCTTTACTGAGAAAAGACCTTTCACATCAAAACACCAATACCACCCATTCATAACTTTTCTCGAACTTAAGGGAATATTCATAATTAAATTCCTATCCCAGTCATTAAACAAACCCAAAATGATGTCCCTGTCCCACTGCTTAACATCTTGCCTGAATAGAGAGTTTACCTTGGCCGTGCCCAGACTTAGTAATGCTAGCGTTGATAAAAACCCACAGTTCTTACTCGGGAGCCATGGGTCTAACCAAATGAAATTCTGGTTCCATCGCCCACTCTCAACCTAGCACCTTTACGAATAATAGCTTGAGTGGACCAAATGCTTCACCAAGTAAAGCTTGGATTGGGACCAATTGTGGCATCCAAGAAAGAAATATAGGGAAAGTATTTGACCTTTAAAATCTTGCACATCAAAGCCTCCAGGGTGGTTAGTAATCTCCAAACTTGTTTGCTAAGCATAGAAATATTGAAGTCATGAAGTTTTTTGAACCCCAATCCACCATACTTCTTTGGCAAGCACAGAAAATCCCAGTTCTGCCATTTAATGCCTTTGCTTTCACCAACCTTACTACCCCACCAAAAGGCATTCATGATTCTTTCCAGTTCACCACAAAGCTGAGAAGGTAATAAAAATACTTGCATCATGTAGTTTGGTATAGCTTGTATTACAGTCTTGAGAAGAACCTCCTTCCCTGCCTTAGACATCAACTTAAACTCCAGGAATTTAGCCTTCTCCAAACTCTATCCTTGACAAAATTGAAACCATCCCTTTTATTATGCCCAACCATCGTCGGGAGACCCAGATAAGGTCCAGGGTCCCAAACTTATAGAACATTTAGAGCCAAACAAATAGAATCCCTGATCTGATCTGATCTGAAACATTATGGCTAAATAAAATGGCAGACTTGTGATAATTAATTAATTACCCAAAAATATCACTATACACACCCAATATTTGCTTAATAGCCAAGCATTCATCCATTGAAGCACGAAAAAAACAAATAACAATCATCTGCAAAAAATAGATGACTAACAACAAGAGAGTTTCTCGCCACCATACACCCATGAAGTACACCCTCAGCTTCCTTCCTCCTCAATATAGTGCTTAATCCTTTCGCATAGAGTATGAACAGATATAGGGAGAGAGGATCTCCCTGATGTAACCCGTGCATAGGGATAATAGGACCAATAAGGGAGCCATTGAAAGCAACATTATAAGTGACCGAAGAAACGCAGAACATTATCCTTTGAATCCATTGATCTTTGAAACCCATCAAACCTATAATTCATTCAAGATAGCACCATTCAAGCCTATCATAGGCTTTTGACATGTCTAGTTTAAGTACGGCTACACCTTTCTTTCCTCTCCTCTGGCATTTAAGGTGATGAATAACCTCATAATCTATGATAATGTTATCTGTGATCACCCTTCCTGCTACAAAAGACTCTAAACTTCAAAGATAAGAGAAGGTAGTAAAGGCTTCAACCAGTTAGCCAATACTTTAGAAATCATTTTGTACAAAACATTGCACAGGGCTATTGGCCTCAAATCTGCCATGGATTCTACATTCTCTTTCTTAAGAATCAAAATAATAGAAGTAAGATTAAGCTCGGTAGGGAAGACTTCTGTTACCATGAAATCTTGACAGAAAGAAAGGACCTCCATACCCACCACAGGCCAGAATTTCTGAAAAAGGCAGGATTATAACCATCTGGACCCGGCGATTTGTCTGGGTGCATATCAACAATAGCTCACCATACTTCTTGTTTAGTTAATGGCTCATTCAACTCAACATTCTACAAATTTGAAACTTGAGGCAGAGCTAGGTTCGCAAGAGGGTCCAAATTGGTCACCGAAGACTTAGAAATTGTAGAGAAATACTCTAAGATAATGTTACCAATGGAAAGTGTATCCTCATGCCACACACCAGTGCTATCTCTCAGAATGTGCAAAACATTAACCTTACATCTAGAAGAGGCCTAGGCATGGAAACATTTGGTATTACCATCACCTTCCTTAAGCCAAAACCTATTAGCTCTTTGCTTCCAATAAACCTCCTGCCTAAGAAGTAACTCCTCATATTGCCTTTGAGCTTCCTTTAATGCTGAGATACAGTCTGAATTATTATTAAGGTGAACTAGTTTGATAGTATTATGGCAATTAGCTAATTGAGAATTAAACTGGTTGGCTAGCTTTTCACCCCACCAAAACAACACATTTCCACATTCATTGAGCTTAGCCAATAAATCCAAATTATTCAACGATGCCCAACAATCAAAAACCACTTTCCTACACTCTTCCACTCATAACCAAGTATTCTCAAATCGGAATCACTTAACTTTAGGCCTCCACTCTGAAATCCCTAAATTTAAGAAAAAATGGAGATGGTCTAAAGATGAATTCTCCACAATTTAAAGAAAGGCCTTAGGGAATTGATGAACCATAAAGCAGAGCTGAATCCCCTATCCAATTTTTCTTCCACCCGCTGCCCATTACCCAAACCTATACACCACGTGAAGTGATAGCCTTTGGAAAACACCTCAGTAAAATTATAACAAGAAAGAGCTTGATGGAAATCTCTAATAATCCAGTCAGGATAAGGAGCTCCTCCCTTCTTCTCTGAATTAACTAAGATCTCATTAAAGTCACCTATAATGATCCATGGGAGATGAGAACATTTAGAAAGCTGCCGAAGAAGATCCCACCCCTCACTCCTCTTACTATGATCCGGCGAGCCATAATAGCCCGTGAATCTATAAGAGCCATAAGAAGTCTTAAAAATCACTGAATCAATATAGTGTCTGCTAGAGCCCATAACATCTACTTGGACCGAATCACTCCAAAACAGAACCAAGCGTCCACTTCGCCCATTACTATCAACAAAAAAAAATTAGCAAAGCCCAGTTAGAATTTTATTTTCTTGACCTTATCATACCCACATATAGTTACTATAAGAAACAAAAGGTCTGGTTTAAAATGGCCGACCAGATCCTTAATGGATCGAATTGCACGTGGGTTGGCTAGCCCACGGCAATTCCAAACAATGGAACGCACAGGCCTGCACAGCAGGTCCCGCCTCTGGTCCAATATTATTTAAATTATCCACAGTCATCAAGTCCAGCCCACCACTCCCCTCTTCAGTCTCCATAGGCCCAAACTCATTAGACTCTTGACTTAACATTATTCATTTCCTTTTTATTTCGGCAACAATTACTTCCTCATTCTCTAATAAATCCAGAGTTGAATCATTCCTACCATGCACACATAAGGAAAGTTGAGAATTAACATCACGTCCTCCATCACCTCCTGAAGATTCGTGATTACCAATAACCTTTCCATCCAAGGATGAAAGAGTTGTGTTGTCGAAAAACATGTCCGTCGGCTCACCATTAGTTTACCGGAGCCATCTGTCAGCCTCATGATTGCGAGCTCTGTCCATGTAAGCCCTAAGCGAACTGTCAAAATGCTTCAAGCTCAACAGTGTTGGATTTTTGAAGACTTTTTCACAGAACCTCTTAGTGTGCCTTATCAACCCATACACAAAGCAGAAATTTGGCAACCTTTCAAACTTGAATGCCACCACAAACCAATCAACCCCTTCCTTCTTTAATTTCATTTTACTCTTTAAAGGTTTAGTTATATCTACTCTAATTCGAATCCTTATGAATGGACGCCAACAATTGTTGTAATTACCTAAGTCAAAGGCGATGAACACACCTAGATAGCTTCCAATATGCTGAAAACTGGTCGAAAGATTGTGAACTTGCACCCAAAACTCAACTAAGTTAAACTGCATTTGATCCAATGGCATAGTGCCATCAAACCTTTGGAGTAAGAGCAGGTGTTGATCAAACGCCCATGGACCATTTTTCAAAATGCGAGCCTCATCCATCTTATGGAAGAATTGGAATAGAAATAACCTGTTGCCCAACTCTGTAATGCAAATACCTCGAACTGGCCTCCATAGAATGGCCATGGTGTTGCGTATGGCGTTGAACTTAATGGATTTGTCAATTAGGAATCTTCTTATGTGACAAAACTTCTTGTCATTTTCCACTGGCACCAGATCCGAACCACCAACAACATACTCATCCAGCGTATCATTGTTCAATGATAAATCGTTACATCCTTGAACGAGGAGATCCTCCTTTGTACCACTACTACTTGCCATAATGAAATAAAGCCAAAGGAAAAATGGAAGGAATAAAATCAATAGAAAAAGAAATCCTTTTCAGAGGGTCAAGACTAAGACACTCGCCATAAAGACAAGACTTTAGACTAGAAAGACACTTTTGTTGATTGTTTGAGAATAAATAATAATTTTTTTTATTTTGGTATTGTTTTCTTTTAACAAAAAGAATTTATTTACATCTACTGCAATTTGGATACTAAATTTTAATTTGTTTCTTTTTGGTAACCTATCTTTGATTTTGGTTCAAAAAGGGCAATATTAAAAATTTATATATATACGCGCACTTTTCTCTCGTTAAGAAAAAGAAAAATTTTTCTTTACTATAAGTATATTAAAAGTAGTTAGAATTTAAGGATTTCTAGTGAGAAATTCAAATTTATGAAAATATTTGGAAATTAATTTTTAAATTTATATCGAGATTGAAAAATAGAATTTAAAATCATTTTCTTACATTTTATTTTATTTTTATAAGAAAACGAGGATAAAAATTTAATTAGGGTAAAATTTATTTTATAGGGATCCAAAAGTAATTTTTGAAGATATAATCAGATCCTTCAAATAAAATTGGATATAATTAATACAATTCATAAAATTGGAGGAGGCAATTGGAATAACTTTAAAAGTAGAATTTTATTGATAATTAGCTTAAAATAAAAGATACAACTTATGGTTTTTTTTTGAAAAAAAAATTTGTTTACATTTATTGCAATTTGGGTACTAAATTTTAATTTGTTTCTTTTTGGTCCCCTATCTTTGATTTTGGTTCAAAAATGACACTATTAAAAATTTATATATATACACACACTTTTTCCTCGTTAAGAAAAAGAAAAATTTTTCTTTACTGTCAATATATTCAAAGTAGTTAGAATTTAAAGATTTCTAGTGAAAAATTAAAAATTTATGAAAATATCTAGAAATTAATTTTTAAATTTATATTGAGTGAAAAATAGAATTTAAAATCATTTTCTTACATTTTATTTTTTTTATAAGAAAAAGAGGATAAAAATTTAATTAGGGTCAAATTTATTTTATAGGATCTAAAAGTAATTTTTGAAAATATAATTAGATCCTTCACATAAAATTGACTATAATTAATACAATTCATAAAATAGGTGGAGCAAATTGAAATAACTTTAAAAGTAGAATTTTATTGATAATTAGCGTAAAATGAAGGATAGAACTGATGGTTTTTTTAAAAAAGAATTTGTTTACATTTATTGCAATTTGGGTATTCAATTTTAATTTGTTTCTTTTTGGTGACCTATCTTTGATTCTGGTTCAAAAATGGCACTGTTAAAAATTTATATATATACACACTTTTCTCTTGTTAAGGAAAAGCAAATTTTTTCTTTACTATCAGTATATTAAAAGTGGTTAGAATTTAAGGATTTCTAGTGAAAAATAAAAAATTATGAAAATATTTTTAAATTAATTTTTAAATTTACATCGAGATTGAAAAAGTAGAATTTAAAATCATTTTCTTACATTTTATTTTATTTTTATAAGAAAAAGAGGATAAAAATTTAATTAGGGTCAAATTTATTTTATAAGGTTCTAAAAGTAATTTTTGAAAATATAATTAGATCCTTCAAATAAAATTATATATAATTCATAAAATTCATAAATTTAGAGGAGAAAATTGAAAGAACTTTAAAAGTAGAATTGTATTGATAATTAGCTTAAAGTAAAGGATAGTAAAAAAAAAGAATTTTTTTACATTTAGTGCAGTTTGGGTACTAAATTTTAATTTGTTTCTTTTTTGTCACCTATCTTTGATTTTGGCTCAAAAAGGGCAGTTTTAAAAATTTATGTGTATACTCACACTTTTCTCTCGTTAAGAAAAAGAAAAATTTTTCTTTACTATCAGTCTATTAAAAGCAGTTAGAATTTAAGGATTTCTAGTGAAAAATTATAAATTTATGAAAATATTTAAAAATTAATTTTTAAATTTATATCGAGAGTGAAAAATAGAATTTAAAATCATTTTCTTACATTTTATTTTTTTATAAGAAAAAGAGGATAAAAATTTAATTAGGGTCAAATTTATTTTATCAGGATCTAAAAGTAATTTTTGAAAATGTAATTAGATCCTTCAAATAAAATTAAAGATGAGCAAATTGAAATAACTTTAAAGGTATAATTTTATTGATAATTAGCTTAAAATAAAGGATAGAAGCGATTTTTCTTTTCAAAAAAAAATTGAATTTGTTTACATTTATTGCAAGTTGGTAATAAATTTTTATTTGTTTCTTTTTAGTTACCTATCTTTGATTTTGGTTTAAAAAGGGCACTGTTAAAAATTTTTAGTCCTTCAAACTTTCTTAAAAACCATTTTAATCTTTCAATCTCTTTATCTTTTCAATTTAGTCCAGAAATTATAAAAAGATTAAAAGTTTACTTCTCCTAGGTTGGGATACCTTTCAGGATGAGTTTGCTCTTACTTGGCGGAATCAAAATAAGTTTCAAATTTTTTCTTATTTCATATAAATATATTGAAAATACAAACTTATTTACAAAAAAAAAAAATCTTTAATTATGAATTGTTCAGGTACCAAAAAATTTTTTAAGTGACTACTATGAAATTAAATAAAAGTTTAGTGTTTAAAAAGATATAAATTAAAGTTTGATAACCAAATTGAAATAAATATAGAGTTCAGTACCCTTCCATACATTTGGTCCATAAAGAGCATTACATTTTGCAGCGGCACTAAGGAGCGTATATATGTCATTATATAAAAGTAAAACCCCAGTATGCATACATACATCATTATTGTCACTCCACGATTTTTCGAATGGAGTTTGTGTTCGTGAAATGCTTGTTACTGATGTTATGGATTCAAATGCATGGATACAAAGCAGCAGGTTGTTTTGAAGAAGAAAGATTAGCTCTCTTACAATTCAAAACATCTCTTGGGTCTGACTCAGAACATATTCTTCCATCATGGGTTGATGATCCAAGAAGCAACTGCTGTAAATGGGAGAGAGCAACTTGCAATTGTACGACAGGTCAAGTAATTGAGCTCTCCCTCAATGCGACAAGACCTGAACATAATTGGTTTCACTACAGCTGCGACGGATATAATTGGTCAGTGAACATCTCAATGATCCAGCAAATTAAGAAGCTCAAAAGTCTTGATTTATCCTTCAATTTAATTTTTGGATCCATTGATAAATAAGGTAAGGTATATGAGTATATATATAAAAAAGAAAAATAAAATTGCATAGTTGCATGAAGATTTGAATAGACTGCAATTTATTATTAATTTTTGAAGATTGATTAAACTAATGGTAGACAATAAAATTGATTATGGCCCCACACTGCACAGGAAGTGCTCCTTTATCTTTCCAAGTCTTCCTTTAACTTTCTAAGTCTTGCTTTTTTTTAAAAAAAAAAATCATATAATGAGACCATTGACTTGGAATAGTGTAATTGTCGATTTCATGTTATTATTAAGCAAATTTTTGGGAAAATGATGGGAAAGTGATAGTGTCTGATAACTCTGAATTGTACCTTTGCTTGTGGAACCTACATCGACCAGAAGGATGGGTAAAGAGGTAGGTTTCTCCCATAAATACTCTAAAAATTAAGTCAATAGTTGTATGGAAAAAATAATAATAATGAGCAATGTAGACCAATATATAATAAAAGGATGTAGGATGAGTGTTTATGAGATGATGGAGCCATGACTTGATGTAGATTATGAGAATGTGTGAATGAATGATCTCTCCCCCATATGATGAGATGTATATATAGAGAAAGATTAGACACAAACCTCATGATGAGATGTATATATAGAGAAAGATTAGACACAAACCTCTTAGGAATAGGATTCCTTGTAGTTGTAGGATTGCCTTGATTAGGAGACAAGTAGACTTCCTTTGTAAAATAATCTTCTTAATTGAGCATATTTCCCTTTGCTTGATGGACAAGTATCCTTATTGATATAGGAATATGAATGTGGGGTATCAAGAGTCCCCCCTGAAAGTCTGTTCGGATATTTATGTCCGAGATTCTGATGTCAAAGAAGCTGTGACAATTGCTCGGACTAATGAGTACTGAAGAGTGTCTGATGCTGAGGGGTGAGCTGAGGTGGCCAGCCTCAATCACTGATGCTGAAGATGCTCAGTACCGAGTCTCGAAACTTTATAATGTATGAGTAGAGATATGAAGATGCCAACTGGACTTAGATACACAGATTGCTCAATAAAGGATGCTTAATGTTATGAAACAACCCGAGAGATTAACCCATTATAGAAATAATCTAACGGGACCAACCATCACTGGGTTTTTTATCGCTTGAGGCTTTATTTGACCATGTGGTCTCTGAGTGTTATAACGAGGCAACGAGGCCCGAGTGCCTATGACCGTGTGGTCTTTTAGTGTTATGAAATGCTGCCCGAGTGTCGTGCCAGCTTCAGTCACTGGACTTAAATGCTTGAGGCTTAGATGCTCAGTGCTATGACTCAAGGCTTACATGCTGGTTTGCTCGAGGCTTAAATGCTCGGTGCTATGACTCGAGGCTTACATGCTCGAGGCTTTGATTGCTTGAACATTGTTTGATCCGGCTTTGAGCGAGAGCCACCATTAGTATTGCTTGACAGTGTCTCTAGTGTCATTTGACAATTTCTGCATGTTGATGCCGAGTGAGATGATCAGCATGTCTGATTAGTTGGACTGATTGGTGCTTGAAGGAGCATCTTTAGTAGAAATTTTCCTTATTTATAAGGATAGACAACAGAACTACAATTCTGGGATCATTTAATTGATCTCAATTGATGGTTAGTCCTTATGTAATAAATATATCAAATCTGATTAGTGCATGTTTTGCATGGATAATCATCATGATCATATGCGTATAGATGTTTAAGCGTGCTTGTGTGACAATCCATAATTATTTTTGTGAGAATAAGATGAAAAGCAAATAATTAAAAAATAAATAATTGCTAAGTGTAATGTCCAAGTTTGTGGCTAATTCTTTGGCATTTTATGTATTCCAACTTCATAAAGATATACTGTCCAAATATATTGCTCCAAGACTAATAGCTAGATCAAGGTCCCAAAGGCCATGATTTTTATCATTGATAGTGATGAGTACTGACATTGAGGCGCGCAAAGTAGCATTTATGCTTGTATTGCTTAACTGTAATAATAAATAACAAAAAAGTGAGAATCTTGGGATTGTTTGATCTCCCTTAGCAATTAATGATCAAACCTTAATGTATTATGAAGATATACTAACATAATTAGTACATGTTTTCAAATCTCTATGTTTAGAGCTATAATATTGTGCATTTATATTGTTATAAGTGTGCATATAAATGTATGAATAAGTCCACGCAATGAGTCATAATTACTCCAATAAATATTAAAAGAAAACTTATCTGAGTGGTGATAGTGCTATAACATGCATCTCTAAGTAGAGGTATGAATGTGCCTTTATCATAAATATTGTTTGAAAATTAGGAATTAACTGAGAAGAGAGAATGTATCTGTTAATGTGTAACGAATATTTATATTCATTTTTTGTCCAAATGTTCAAGAATTCGATGTTCGGAGCTTGGTTAATGCTCATGAAGTGAATGCCCTACTCTCCGTAATTTCTCGTCGCTTGGGCTCTAAGTGCCTATGAAGATGGTGTCTGATGGTGGATGCTTGGCATCCGAGCTTGGTGGCCGCTTCTAAACTCAGGATTAATCATTGAATGAAAATGAAGCTTAGCTGAGAATCATAACCCAGACTTCTGGATATTTTTAAGACTTCAGTGTTCTATGCTCAGTGGAGCTCAGCTTTGTCTCTCTTGTATGATTTCACTTTTTTTTTAACTTGAGCTTTGTTAAAGATTGAAATCTGTAGACCTGAATGTCCTATGCTCCGATGCTTCTTGTATAGTGAATGTTGCCAAGAAATTTGGACTATAGTTAACAAGCTCGGTGTTCGCCTTAAATGAGATCAGAACTGAGTACCCGAGTATCTCACTCGGAAGTCCGACTGTAACTAGGCTTCAATGCTTCGATGCTCAAATGATTCAGTGTCTTGAAGCTCGATGCTCAGAGCTTGGTAGTTGCTTGATGTCTGAGACTCAGTTCCCGATAAATGAATGGTCGTCCCTTTTTATTTTTTATCTTCCGAAAGTTTCTTAGTTGAAACAAGTTATTATTGAAGACTTAATTGCTCTTGAATAGAGTTGATTGACTTGGAGTTTGTTAGCTGTGAAAGGAACCAATTTTGTTACTCTCGAGAGCTGAGGCCCAGATTCTTGATTTCCATTAGCATGCCAGGTTTTTGAGTTCATTTAGAAACTTGATCACAACTCTTCTCAGTATTATCTTCTAGCTGCTTTTCTTGATTCCTCATCTCAGGAGTTGCTACAAAGTCCATGCGACCAATTTTTGGACTTTCTTCATTGCAGATTCTCTGCATAAGAATGCTCGCCAGAGATGGACAACTCTAGTTACCCTGGAAGTTTGAAAGTTTAGAGTGTTACTACTTGATGCACGTCGATGCTTGGTACTTGTTTGAAACAAAAACTGAGGCAGACTTAAACGTCTGACTGTCTCCATGCTTTGTTGTTTTGAAGCTCGGCGCTCAGTGGATGCTCAGAGTTTGTGGGATGTTCCGTGCTCGGTTCACGGTGCTGAGCTTACAACCTCCGTATTTAGACTCTCAATGGATGTTCAACGTTCAGAGTTTGCTTATAATCTGAGGATCATTCTCGCCTTTTTATGTTATCTTCATTGTGCGACACATAACCCTTCCTTTCTGTTTTTTTTTTTACATATAGCTTTTCGAGTGTCGGTGTAGTTCATGCTTTTTCGATTCTTAATGAAAGTGGGAACTGAGAACTCATCAGTTCTGTACCTTTCTGAGACCGAGTAAAGGTTTATTGTACATTCATTAGTTTATTGTTCTTTTAACCCATACTGGCTAGATAGAGATTCTCAGCTATACCAAATTAGCAAGATGGCAGCTTATTTTAATGAGATCAGCGGGACTTGTCTGGGTATCAAACTTGGTGCTACTGGATGCTCCATTTTGCATTTCTAATCTTTAAGATTGTCCTGCTTGTGACTCCGAATAGTCGAGATTCCAGCAATGCCAATATGGTCGTGATCCTTGTGCCGTAAAAGTCGGTGCATTTTTGCTTTGATTCAGATTTTGCCCATCATCACAGTATTTTGCCAAAAATAAACCAGATCACGTGCCATTGACAAAGCTGGAGCTGGAGGTCCTGCTATCTAGTTTATGCAGAAGTTTCTCTGTGCACTACTATTACAGCCGAGCTTTTTCTTTATGTTCATAATATTTTTACTTGTGGCAACTTTGTGTCTTGTTTAAGACTAATGAGAGCCATCCTAGATGTGATCCTCATGCTTTATGATCATATCTCGTTTGCTTTAGTTCTGAATCCAATAGCAAGGTCACCTTTCGCAATGACCCTTTATATGTCGTTTGTTTTTCCACCTTCTTGATGTCTCGTATAGTGAAGTTGCCTGAATCCTTGGGTGACCCAGAATCTTAGATTCAGAGAATGGACAAATGTCAGGCCCAAAGTTTCCAATGATGTATTTGTCAGAATTTTGATAATGTAATCTCTTGCTTCTATAATGGCTTAATAAAACATTCGCATGTTGCAATCCTTGGTTACTCTTTAAAAGTAATTCTATTTGGTATTCTCTTGGCATGATAAAATCGTCCGTTCCACAATATGTTGTTGTTCTTGCTCTATCTGATTTGTCATCCTCCTTCTCTTTGTCTCACATTGCTGAAATCCAAATCTAACTTAATCTAGCATCAAGGACGTATATTATTGTCGTGTTCACCTTCTTCTTCTTCTTGGCTATGGTTATTATTTGATCACCTTCTTTGTCAAGTTCGCATATATAATGTATGCCAACAACCTCAAATACTCAGATTGAAATCCTTTTTTCTTCTTTTTTTTTTTTACTTGGCCGGAAAGGAATTCTTTATTTTCCTTAAGAGCAAACTTAATTTTGATTACTAGGAATGCAAATCCAAAGCTAATCTGCGGTGCCCTTCACTTCGACTCTTGGGATGGGTGTCAAGCATTTAAGACCATCACATATGAGTAGCGAGAAACTCAGATTCTTCACAATTTAGTTCGCCTGCAGTAGTCTTCTTGGTAATATGGTTGTTGTCATGAGCTATTTTCAATGGATGTTGTTGCCATAAAATTATTGATCCTTCTTATATTATAGTTTCATCATGTGAAGTAGATCGGAAAGTATCGCCTTGACAATCTTCACACTATTTCAACCTGAATTTGTTGTTGATGACTGAATTTTTTATGAACATTTTTAGGGAAAGTGTAATGGTCAAGTTAGGTTCCAACAAACAATGCTAATTCAGAATTTAATTTGGTTGCCTCGCTTTTGAAGAAGACGAGCTAGGATTCCCACAGACGGCGCTACTTGATAACTCTGAATTTTACCCTTGCTTATGGAACCTGCATCTATGAGAAGGACGGGTAAAGGGGTGGGGTTTCCCCCACAGACACTCCGAAGATTAAGTCAGTATTTATATGGAGAAAATAATAATAAAGAGCAATGTAGACTAGTATAGAATAAAAAGATGTAGGATGAGTGTTTATGAGATGATGGAGCCATGGCTTTATGTAGATTATGAGAATGTGTGAATGAATGATCTCTCCCCCAAATGATGAGATGTATATATAGAGAAAGATTAGACATAAACCTCTTAGGAATAGGATTCCTTATAGTTGTAGGATTGCCTTGATTAGGAGACAAATAGACTTCCTTTGTAGAATAATCTTCTTAATTGAGCATGTTTCCCTTTACTTGATGGACAAGTATCCTTGTTGATATAGGAATATGAATGTGGGGTATCAGTGCCCTATTAAAAGGAAAACCCCAACATAGATACATACATATGTCATTATTGTGATAACTTAATTTTACTCAATTACTTTTCACATGGAGTTTATGTTACTGAAATGCTTGTTACTAGGAGTGGTGATGTTATGGATTCAAATGCATGGATACAAAGCAGCTGGTTGTTTTGAAGAAGAAAGATTAGCTCTCTTACAATTCAAAACATCTCTTGGGTCTGATTCAGATAATCTTCTTCCATCATGGGTTGATGAGCCAAAGAGCGATTGCTGTGAGGGAGAGAGTCACTGTAATTCTACCACAGGTCACATAATTAAGCTCTCCCTTGATGACATAAGACCTGAATAGAATTGGTTTTACTACAACTGTGACATATATAATTGGTCAGTAAACATCTCAATGTTCCAGCAAATTGAGGAGCTCAAAAGTCTTAATTTATCCTTCAATTTAATTTATGGTTCCATTGATAAAGAAGGTAAAGGGTTGTATATATATAACTATATACATGTTCTGCTCTTCTATCTTTGGAAGTACTCTATGAGTTCTCTCTTTTACCTTTTTCATCAAACATTTTTTTTTGAAGGTTCTAAGTTTTTGGGTCATAACTCATAGTACACAAGTGGTTCCTTTTAATATATGGTTTATTGCACCGTTGGTATTATAATTTTGCCCTATGTATCAAAATGGTATCAAATTTTCAATTTTTTTCTTTTCATTTACTAAAGTTCCATTTTTTTTCTTTTCAGTACCACAATTTCTATTTTTGCTTCAGCTTAAAGTACCTCAAACATATCCGATCAAATGTAGCATACGTGGCAACAGAAATAAACGTGTTTTTAGTATATTCGCCATGTAAGCATCTCATTAAATAGTCTAATCATCTTGTTGGCCCCATAGAACAAATTTTTTTGTGGGCCCATAAAATAAAATTTTATTAAATTTAATTTTATGAAGTTCATAATATGATTAATCTGCTTAACTGGATCCCTACATGGCGAATATACAAAACAATATACTTATTCAGGTTGTCATGTATGCTAAATTTGATCGGAAGTTATTAAGGGACTATGATCTGAAAAAAAATAGAAATTAAGGGACCGAAAAAAATTAAAAATCTGGTACCATTTTAAAACATGGGTCAAAGTTATGGTATCATTTGTGCAATAAACCCTTTTAATATAAGATTTTGTTTTATTTTATTTGTTGAGATAGCTATACTATAAATAACTATTATAATATCTCTCTAATTAATTTAACAGATTTCCGAAGATTATCAAGACTGATGAAGTTAAGAGACCTTAAATCTTAGTTTCAATTGTTTCAACAGCAATATCATTTCATCATTGGCCGCTATTACATCACTTAAGACTTTAATTTTAAGTCACAACTATGAAGGAGGTTCCTTACCGATTGAAGGTAAGTTCGTATGTATATGTGTTTTTCACATTCACTTTTACCAACCATCAAAAAAAAAAAAAACCAATAGAATATATGTCTGTTTTACTTTGTGCTGGCACAGCCACAGTAAAACATTTTAGTCCATTGTTATTACATTTTTATTCCAAAACATTAGTCCATATGTTGTTTTAGTTTGATTAGATTTAAGTTATGTCAAGCGAGAAACAATGAGATTTGTACATGTTATGTAAAAATGGATAATTAAATTATGTGTTTTGATTACAATGAAAATAATTGCAAGAACTGATCCATGTTACCTCTTTCACAGGTTTGTGTGACTGGAAGAGACTTCAACACTTGGATCTCAGCTCCAACGATTTTGGAGGCAGTCTTCCTCTATGTCTACGCAATTTCACATACCTTACTTTCTTAGATCTGTCTTGGAACAAATTCACAGGGAAAATTGCTTCATCTTTGCTAGCTGGTCTCACTTCCCTCAAACATATAGATCTTAGCAATAATCTTTTTGAGGGATTATTCTCTTTCAAATCATTTGCTAACCATTCCAGCCTTGAGGTGGTCCAATTAAGCGACAACGAAAAATTCAAGGTTGTGACTGAATATCCTGATTGGGTTCCATCATTTCAGTTACAGGCTCTTGTCCTGCAACATTGTGGACTAGAGGAAATTCCTAAATTTATCTTTCGTCAGTCCGGTCTGAAATTGGTTGACCTGTCTCAAAACAGAATAAAAGAAAGGTTTCCCAATTGGTTACTTGAGAATAATACAGCACTTCGGGTTCTGAGTCTCAAGAATAATTGTTTCATTGGCCAATTTCATCTACCACCCAATATAATTACTTGGTTGGATGTCTCGGACAATGACCTTAGTGGACAGCTTCAAGAAACTGAAGGAAAAAAGTTTCCAAACATGAAGTTTCTCAACTTATCAAGAAACGGTTTCCAAGGTAATTTTCCTTTCTCAATTCATGAAGATTGCAGATTGGAGGGTTTGGATTTGTCCTTTAATAATTTCACTGGGAAATACCGGAGAAACTAGTTACAATTTGCATCTATATGGTAAATCTGAAGCTATCTCATAACAAATTGCACGGCCAAATATTTACGAGTCAATTTAACTTGACTCAATTACATTATCTGGAATTGAACGACAATCAGTTCATTGGAAATCTATCAAGTTTGGTCACCAGGCTTTGTAGACTAGAGGTACTGGATGTTAGCGACAATCGCTTCTATGGTCAGATTCCAAGCTGGATAAGTAACTTCAATGCTTCTTTGAATTATTATCGCTTAGGTCAATTCATAGATCTATCTTATAATTATTTTCAAGGTCCGATTTCATGTGAAATCCTTTCACACTATTATGTAGATCTATCCTTTAATTCTTTATCGGGATCATTGCCTTCTTGTATCAACCAACAACCAGGACCAGTGCATATAAAATTGCAAGGCAACAAGTTCACTGGATCAATACCAGAAGCTTTTCTGAATTCGTCATGGTTGTTGACATTGGACTTGAGAAATAACAACTTGTCCGGCGGCATTCTAAATAGATTTGTTGACTTTCCAAACCTGCGAGTTCTTTCATTGGCAGGAAATCTTTTAGATGGCTTTATTCCAAATTGGTTGTGCCAACTGAACGAGATCAACTTATTGGATCTTTCAAATAACTCTTTTTCTGGATCCATACCTCACTGTTTATATAATTTCTCATTTGAAAGCAGAGAACTTGACTATTATTTTGAATTAGGGATAAATTGGCTTACTATCATATCAAATCCTGATAATGATTCCAGTGGAATTCCCTATGCAGCGGCAACTTTTTCAAGCTATTTGGATCTCCAATTTGAGTTTGTCACGAAGCATAGAGGTAACACATATAAGGGCAACATTCTCAACTATATGTACGGAATAGATTTGTCAAATAATAACCTGAAAGGTGAAATGCCATTTGAGCTGGGGAAGCTATCTCAGATTCGTACACAAAACCTATCCCACAACCAGTTGATTGGATCAATTCCGAAATCTTTCTCCAATTTTTCTCAATTAGAGAGCTTAGATCTCTCTTATAACAATTTAAGCCGAGAAATTCCTTTAGAATTGGCTGATCTACACTTCCTAGCAGTGTTTAGCGTGGCGCACAATAACTTATGGGGAAGGCTTCCAGACATGAAAGGGCAGTTCAGTACGTTCGAAAATAGTAGCTATGAGGGGAACCCATTTCTCTGTGGACCACCTTTAAATAACTGGAGCTTTGGCAGTGACCCAACTCCAATCACACCCGAAGCACAAGATGGATTATGGTATGAAATAGATGAAGTGGTATTCTTGGCAAGCTTTTCGATATCTTTTGTGATGTTCTTCTTAGGAGTCATCGCTGTTCTTTATGTCAATCCTTATTGGCGACAGAGATTGTTCTATTACAGTGAGGAATTTCTGTTTTCATGTTATTATTTTTTGCATGATAATTTGCTCAAGTTTTTAGTTCGTCTGTATCATTAATGGCTATAACTATCAGTTGTTTATGCTTTAAATTGAGATGTTTATTATGAATAAAACACAGTAAGTTCAACATTTTCCTTTTAAACTAGGAATATTTGCGTGAGAGGCCTGAGCAGAACAAAATAATGAACCAACCAATAATTAGAAGTAATAATTATAACAATAACACTTGCAATTTCGTATATTTATTTTTCTCATATATATATATTTTGGGTGATCTCAATTTTTGAATTGAAGGTTGAAACAAAGTAAAGTAAAATCTTTTAATAGTCATATTTTACGGCCTAATACATTTTCAATCCCTATACTTAATATTTTTATCAATTTGTCTTCTCAACTTACAAAATTACTTTTGAAACATTTAAAATTGTTAAAAACAAGATTTATTGACATTTTTTGTACTATTTGAAGTGTCTAAATTATTTTTTTTAAGTTGAAATAAAACTATTTAAACACCCGAACTAGATGAAAGCTATTTATAAGTGATGTTTTTAATATTAAATGTCAAAATGATGAATTTATAATTTAAAGAGATAAACTGACAAGATGTGACACATTCAAAAGATTGCAGATATATTAAGCTAATATTTTACATAGCAGTAATTTCTATGTAGTCACATACCAGTTATAAATAAAATAAACCCAATTTCACTCCCAGAAGCATGAGTTAAGAGTTCTTAATCTTGGTTAGAAAAATTTGAAAGGAAGGCTACGTTGGTTTCTTGGCAACAATACGACTTGAATTTATCTCTTCGAAGAATAATTATTTTCAAGGTCAGATTTTATAAACTTTTAAAATGTCAGAACACATTGTGAAACAAATCAATATTAGTATGCCAACTGTATTCTTTAGCTAGCTGTAATAGACGGCCTTAGTTTTATTTTCTTAACCTCTTGTATATATATAGACTTTACTCTACCGATAGAGATGTATGTAAGCACCCAATTTCGGGATGACTAGAGTATGGATGCGAAAGAGGACTCCGATGATGAAAATTTGTTGCAAATAGGTCTCTAGTATTTGAATTTCGGATCCCAAGGCTTGATTGCATTTTTATGGACTAAATTGAAATCCAGAATTCCAATCGAAATTCCAGATTGCCGATCGGCAATCTACAATTCTAGTTGGAATTGTACTATTCCGATGCGGGAATATTTGATTTTTTTGTAATTTTTTATTTATTTTTCTTAAACTTGACTGGTCAAAAAAAATTAATTTCAAAAAAATAATAAATTAAATAAATAAATAAAGAGATAAATCTCTCTGTAATTTATCTTTACAAATGATAAGGTTTTATCCTATTAGTTGGGATAATTACCTATCCCAATTAACCTATTGGGATATAATAAAAAGGAGAGACGCAGAAGGAAAAAAGGGACGAGAACGAAAAAAGAGAGAAACAGAGAAAAAAAGAACGAAAAAAAAAGTTTTTTTTCCTGAAAGCTTTTGCGTGAACTTTATTTAAAAAAAAACCTTTCTTTTTACGGGAATCAAAGTTTTTTTGGAAGAGCAATCAAAGCCTGGAACTGAAAAGATCACAACTGCAGATCTATTCAAACGGTGAATCAAACAAAGTATCTGAGGAGCTAATCAATATTGCATCTCTTTGTTTCATCCTTTTCTTTTTATTTTATTTATTTTCATTTGATTTTTATTATTTTTTTTATTTCTTATTTTATTCTAACCATTTTTCTTGATTTTTTGTTTTGTTTCTTTAATGGTGGTGGTGGAAACATTATATGTCCTTGAGATGGGAGTGAACGGACTAAATCTATGAAGGTCCATGGAATGCCATGGATTAATCCATGTCAAAATCACGTAGTTTTAGATTTATTTTCTATGTTTTAGTGGTATTTACATTGTGTATTTATTTTTAATTTTTGGGCATGTAACTATTACTGTACGTAGGATTGTAATAGCCCCATTAGTGGGAATATAGTGGAATTTTAATTTCCTGCACTTAAAAATCAATTAGTAAATTAGGTCTATTTGGTAATACCCTAATAAAATTAATGGTGGCTTTAGATTAATTTAGGTGGTATGTAAATTAAATTAGGGTTAAAAATCCTGGTTTGTATGTTTGTATGTCTATTTGGGCTTGTTTTTAATTTTTATTTGTTTTGGGCCCCAAGCCCACGTGTAGGTTTTAACTCACTCAATTAATAGGCTTTAAAATTGGTTTTAGATTTAATTAAAAACAACTTAGGCCCATTAGGTTAATTTAGATTTTAGGCCCATTTTTAGTTAAATAAAATTAACTTAGACTTAGCTCAACCCATTAATAAAAGCCTTCTTCATAATTTGTAAACTTAGGATCATTTTATTTAATTAAAATTAATTAGAATTAAGCTCACTAACTCATTTCTTTTTTCTTTTAAAATTTAATAGACTTAGGCCCATTTTCTTCAGAATTAAAATAAATAGATTTAGGCTCACTGATCATTAAAATGTAGGTCTACCTTTAGTTCCATTTCACTTGTAAACAAAATATGTAGATTTAGTTAACTTTAAAATCAATTGTAGTTTGGATTTAGGGACGTTGCACTTTGAATGCATTTTTTATGTACTTTTTCATGGATTGGTTGCTTTAGGGTTAGATGGATGTTCAATTAAGGTTTAATAAAATTGCATGTTATTAGGGAATAAGATAGTAATTCATAAAATAAATCTAAATGAACACAAGACTAAAAAAAGTTGGTATTCCGTATCCAGAACTCCTGGTTGTGTGGCTAATAATGTATTAGAGAATCGAGTTACCACCACCTTCGATTTATCCCAGTTATTACCCTAGGTGGCGACTCCTCATCTCTACGACATGTCTTTGTGACAGTGGTTAGTGTGTTCCCTAGAGCCCTGAGCTCAAAAGTGTCGCAGTTGCAATAAACTTGGGCTCGCGCTAAACCTCGTCGTCTACAATGTAACTTGATATTCTCTTAATACAAGTAATATTTCTGAAATGGTATCAGAGAGGGTTTTGCTCTTTTCCTTCATTTTCTCTTATTTTCTCGACAACCAAACAACTTTAATCCATTTCTAAAATTTGATATTTTCTTTTAGAAAATTACATATTTTTGTTTGTCTCAATTTGCTTTTACAGAAATTTGTATTCATTTCTTGATCTAATAACATTTTTCAACAATTTTTTGGTTTCTTTCCTATGAAAATGATAACCGTCACTAGATCTAAAACTTCTTCTTCAGAGATCTCACCAAATGATGATACATCATCTCCTTTCTTTATTCACCATTCTGAAAATTATAACAGTGTTATTGTTACTCCTGAATTAACCACAACAAATTTTGCTACATGGAAGCGATCGTTCTTGTTAGCAGTTTCTATTAAAAACAAAAGAGGATTTCTTGATGGAAGTATTTCAAAACCTAATGAAAATGATTCAAGCTTTCTTGCTTGGAATCGTTGCAATGATTTGCTTATGACTTGGCTATTACGATTAATTTCTCCTTCAACTGCTTCAACTGTCTTCTATATGAATGATGCTTCTATGATTTGGAAAACCTTAAATCAATATTTCTCTCAACCAGATAAAGTAAGGATTTGTCACTTGCAATAATTACGTACCACAATTACTCAAGGTACAAATAGTGTTGATTCCTACTTTTCTGAATTGAATGCAGTTTGGGAAAAGCTTAAGAGTTGCAAGCCTTTACCTCATTATCATTGTGGTTTATGTAATCAGGCTTATTTTTAACACTATATTAATATACAGCAAAAAGATTATGTGTTTAGGTTTTTAAATGGTCTCAATGATAGCTTTTAAGCTCTTAGGTCCAACATTATTATTAGAAAACCATTTCCTACTGTGGACCAAGCTTATAATATGGTACTTTGTGAGGAGTCTCAAAGGGTTTTTCATGCCAAAACTCATAGTTTCATTGAATCTACTACTATGGCTGTTAAGAAGAGTAAGTCGAATGTTTTGTATTCCAAATGTGGTAAAGTTGGTCATCACAGAGATATTTGCTATTCTGATATGGTTTGCACTCATTATGGGAAATCTAGACATTCAAAAGAAAAATGTTTCTAGATGGTGGGGTTTCCTTCCAATTTTAAGACTACTAAGCTATGAACTAAACCTAGGCAGAACCTTAGCATTGTTAATCAAGTAGCTCAAGTTGACACCAATTCATGCGGTCCAGTGGAACTGTCAATTCTCAGATAAGTTTGTCTCAAGTTCAACAACTCATTCACCTACTTAATAGTCAAATTGGTAGCTCTTCTACCTTTGGTACTACCTCCTCTCCAATCATTCACTAATTTGGAAGGTACCATATATGTCAATTCTTTTATTTTTACTGCTGCAAATCACTCTATTTTGCATACAATAGATGCATTTTCTTAGATACTTGATACTGGTGTAACAAATCATCTTATTTCTTCACCCCAATTTTTTTATTCTTGCATTCCTATTAGTCATTGTGTTGTGCAAATGCCAAATGGTTTAAATGCAAAAGTCACTCATGTAGGCATAATTACTTTGTTGCCTTCTTTAGTCCTTGAGAAGGTCCTATTAGTACCATCTTTTTCTTTCAATCTTATTTTTGTTGGTAAGTTACTACAAGATAAGAAACATTTTCTTACTTTTTTTCATGATCATTGTGCTATTTAGGTCCTCTCATCTCAGATGATGATTGGACTAACTAAAATGGTCAAAGGTCTTTATCACATTCAGCGCCACTCTTATGTTTCATAGTCTCTCCTTCAGTTTTAGTTCCTTATAATTCTTTTTCCAAATTTGTCTGTATTGTTTCATCTACTACTTGGCATGATCGCTTAGGTCATCATTCAAATGATAGACTTAAATTGATTAAAACTATACTTCCTGATTTACCATTGTCTGATTGTTCTACTTGTATTGTTTGTCATAAAGATAAACAAAAGCAATTACCTTTTCCTATTCATGTTCCTACTACTTCTTCTTATTTTGAGCTTATTCATATGGATATATGAGGCCCTTATGCTCACCCAGATCTGAATGGAAATCACTATTTTCTTACTCTAGTTAATGATTTTTCCAAGGCTACTTGGGTTTTTCTTATGAAATATAAATCCCAAACATCTTATCTAGTTGAACAATTTTATTTTCGCAATCTTAATCAATTCCACATCAGTATTAAACAAATCTGGATATATAATTTTACTGAATTTTCCTTTGTTAGTTTTTATGTTAAAAGAGGAATTCTTCATAAAAAAATTTGTGTATATACACCTTAGCAAAATGGTGTCATTGAACGTAAACACTAGCATTTACTTAATGTTGCAAGGGCTCTTTTATTTCAATCATCTTTGCCCTCTTTGTTTTAAGTGATGCTATTTTGATAGCCACTCATATTATTAATAGAATTCCATCACCTTTGCTTTCCAACCAATCACCTTACCAAAAATTGTTTAACAAACCTCCTTCATATCATCATCCTTGCGTGTTTGACTCTTTATGTTTTGCTTCTTCTATTCTAGTTCATAGAAATAAATTTGATTCTAGATCTCGCTAATGTGTTTTTATTGGTTATCCTTTGGGCATTAAAGGTTGTAAGTTATATAATCTAGAATCCAAGATTGTATTTGTTTCTCGTGATGTTCAATTTCATGAAAATATTTTTCCTTTTCATTCTCCTTCATCACTTTCTCCACTTCCTAATTTTATATTACCTGAATTTTCCTCATTTGATCTTGCTCGTGATCCTTCCAATTTGCTTCTTCTTCTTCTCTTTCTAGTCCTATTTCTGTCAATGTTCCTTTTTCTCCATCTATTCCTTCTATTTCTAATGACTCTTCTACTATTCCTATTGTTCCTACTAGAAAGAGTTCTCGACATATTAAATTACCAAGCTATTTGCAAGATTATCACCATTCTTTTCATGCTCCTTTTTTCTTTTTCTTCTTTAACTCCTACTACAGTTTGTAGTACCTCTCATCCAATTCAAAATTATTTGTCATATGCTCATCTTTTTCCTACACATAAACATTTCACTTTATCTATTTCATCTCTTTTGGAGCCTACTTCTTATTCTCAAGCTATCCAATTTGATCATTGGCGTGCTGCCATGAAAGAAGAACTTGATGCTTTAGTGGCTAATAATAGTTCCTCTTCCTTTTGGGCAACATGTAATTGGTTCAAAATGGGTTTATAAGATTAAATTTAATGGGTCTGTAGGTAGGTGAAGTGGGTGCTTCAGACCTCCAGCTCCAGCTCAACAACCAAATTCCTATACATAGTCAACAGCCTATAGTCAAAGGGTTTTGGAGTATCCAAAACCCCTCCGACAATCAAGTTAGGATTGATTTAAGTAAGTGCCATGTGAGAAATGAGTTTGAATTCTCATGAAATAAGATAAGAAAAAAGGAAAGAAAGGTAAGAAAGGGAAATGGGTGCTTTATTCTTTGTCTCTCCAAAAAATAGAGAATAAGAAAGGATAGCTTAAAAGAAGAAGTTGGAGAAGAAGAATAATACCATCTTTCTCTTATACTTGCATGTAGTAAGTGAAAAAGTGTGATTTGATTGGTCATGAGGCATGGCATTATAGTAGATGTTGGGGCATGTGAGGTCTGCTTTTTATCAACATGAAAGGAGACTGATTGAGATGCATTTAATGCATGTTAGAATGGTATTTTACCTATCTCTCAAGTGATAGGAATTATCCTGAGAGCTCGGGAGATTTGATCATAGGACAAGGGAACCTTTTTCATATAGTGACGTCCTAGCTGGCAGGTCAATAAGTCAAAATGTTCTAGTGACATGTTTTGGAGAGGGAGACTTTAATACACGTGTCCATTTCCCATTAGAGAGTATTTTTGTGTATCATCAGTAGTCCCCCCCTCAAATCTTGAGACTGCCTTTTGTCTCAGGAGGCTTTTTCAGTTGGTATTTCCCTTGAGTGACACGTGTCGATGGTTGTTTGTTAATTCCAGGCTTTTACTGATAGCCGCTAATCACCCCACGTCCCCCGAAGTGTGGTTAGTGGGAAGTTAAAAAATTTTGAGCGTGCATTCATGTGTAACCACCTAACCTTTCATCTTTTCATTTATTTAATACAACTTTTAGAAGCCTAAAAATCTTTCGTCTTCCTCTTTAAGTTTTCTTCACATTTTTTCTCTAGCATTTTTTTTGTATCAGGCAGTGTGTTCTTCTTAGGGTTTCTGGGTGAGCTTCAGTTGAGTGATAAAAGGTACGCCTCTCTCACTTCTCTTCATTTTCTCTTCTTTATTTTCTCTTCTTATTTTGAGTAATGTGGGTTATTGAGAATTTCACTGAGGTGATCGATGCTCAGAAGGATAGTTGAGAGATGACCTTATTTATGAAACAAATAGAGTTTGGGTTACACCTCCCCCCCTTCCTCTTTTTATATAGAAATTTTTATATTCTACCATAGGTGTCCTAGGTTCATGACTCCTCATAGGATTCTAGTGATATCTTCAATTCGTATTTTATGTGAAAAGCTAGGGATTTCTCCAACTGTCAACTTGGTCAGACATTTCTTTAAGTATAAGAGGTTGAACAGTGGGTTTAGTACATTTAATGCTCGTCCCAAATTGTTGTTGCTTAGAAATTCTCCTGATATTGATAAGTCTTGGAGAAATAAGTTTTTAGTGGCCAAATTAGGGGAAAACAGTGAGACAAATGAATGGGGCTTTAGTTTAGACTAGCAAGAGGCTCTTGAAGAGGTGAGTGTAGACACCCAATTTCGGGATAAGGGAGTATGGATGTGATAAAGGACTCCGATGATGAAAATGCATTACACATAGATCATCAGAATTTGATTTTGGGTCTCAAAGGCTTAACTGCTTCTTTTCAAGGATTTAATTGAAGGTTTTTTATGGACTCAATTGAAAAGTCTCTTTTTCTT
>CATIWM010024902.1:0-20596 GCA_949671775.1 Mallotus repandus | reverse complement strand
CTAATTGTAATTAACTAACTATATTAGATATATTAAGCATAAGCATGGCCCATTCCAATTAAATTACATACGTTTGTTGAGTTGGTTCAGGACATGGTTGACTGCTTTTTATTTCTTAAATTATATCAATCAAATTGTAATTACTAATGCCTAGACTTATTTACGAGTTTGGATATATTTAGTTTACAAGTAAAATACATTTAGAAATGTTGTATTTGTTAGAAATAATCAATTCCACGTCCCTTTTATAAATCTTACTTAATAGTAGACTCTCTAAATCTTACTATATTTTAGACCCATCTTTTAGGTTGGATATAGATCTCAGTTTCACTTAATAACTTGAAATTCTAACAACTTCTCTACACTCTTATTCCATTTCATAGCTTCAAATTTTAGACCGGATACAAGTCCTACTTCATTTAAACCTCTTTTTTTTTTTTAAGTTGGATATAGATCTTACTTTCACTTAATAACTTGAGATTTTAATAACTTCTCTACGTTTTTATTCCACTTCATAGCTTGAAATTTTAGATTCGATAAAAGTCTTACATCTACTCAAGATTTTAAGATTTTAGCTCAGTAGAGGTCCAATTGGTATATTTTTTATTAGGAAAAGGTTCAATTTGCACCTCAGGTTTGAGCTCTAATCCCACATTAGGCTCTTGGTTTTTTTTTACCCAATCAGAACTTCTGTTTTGGAAAGTGGAACATATTGAAACTTTTCTGATTACAATCAAATCCTATAACTTTTTTTTAGTATAATTAAGTCCTATAAACTAATAAAAAACTAATTTTAACGGACATTAACAAATTAAATTGATAATTTTTTTTAGAAATATATATATAACCTAATTATTAAATTTTAAAAGTTTTTCAACCTATAAAATATTTTTTTAATTTTAAAAATTTTTCTTAAATTCTTAAAAATTTTAAAATCAAGTGATATAAATTTTTAAAAAATGACCAAATTTATTTGTTAATATAAATAGTGAATTGATAATTGACCTAAAATTTAATTTTAATAGTTGAATAAACAAATTTATTTATCAATTATTGTGTAGGTTTAAAAATTATTGTGTAAATTTAAAAATTTAAACTAACGAATAAAATTTAAAATTTTTTATTAAACCATTAAAATTAAATTTTATGTCGATATCAATTTGATATTTACATTAACGAATAAATTTGGTCATTTTTTAAAATTTATATCACTTCATTTTAAATTTTTTTAAAATTTAAGAAAAATGTAAATAAATTATTTTATAAGTTGAAAAACTTTTAATATTTAATAATTAAGTTATATATATATTTCTAAAAAAATATCAATTTTATTTATTAGTATCCGTTAAAATTAGTTTTTTATTAGTTTATAAAATTTAATTGTACTAAAAAAAATTATAGAATTTGATTGTAATCAGAAAAGTTTCAATATGTTTCACTTTTCAAAATAGAAATTTTGACCGGACAAAAGAAAAACAGAGAGTCCAACGTGGGATTAGGGGTACAAACCTGAAGTGCAAATTAGACTTTTTCACATTTTCTATTTTTTTTTTAAAACGCCATCAAATATAGACTCTTCAATTTATGTATTTTCAACTTTTTTTTTTCAATTCTTAATACAATTAAATATAGTTCCTCAAAAAATACTACTAAATATAGGCTCAGTCTATTTTATGTCCATTTTCTTTATTTTTAACACACAGGCTCCGTTTAGTTTAGTTCATTTTTTTTATTAAATATGTAAGTAGATATTTATATAGATACAAAAATTATATTTATCACGTGATTTAAATATTCACAAAATGAGATTATTCAAGTACAGTCTCAAATCAAGATTCATATATTGAAAGAAGTTAATTCTTTTTTTATGTTGTAATGGTTCAATACGGTTCAGTCCAATCCAGATATCTAAAAATTTCTGAAATTGAATTGAAAAATGAAAATTTGAAAATATGAAGAATTGGAATCAAAATCGAAACTAAAAATCTTTGTCTTGTACTGTTCTAAAATTTCAGTCTAATACAAATTGGATATTTCAATTCAGCATAGTTCAATCCAATACAGAACGAAGATTCAGATAATTATACAATATAAACTAATTTAATAAATCTTTAAATATCTATGAAACATGAAATTTCATTAAATATACATGCAACAATTGAATATATACTTTAATATAATTGCGTAACTCATATCTAACAAACAAAGTTTAACATAATTAATAAATTCAAATTTAAATTTAGTTTTACTTAATTAAAATAAAACATAGCTTACACAACTAGATATTATTTAAATAATATTTGTAAAAGAATGACAAATATTAGTTAATTAGTTTATTTTATTATTTTTAAATAAAATAATTTATTTTTTAATTATAATATTAACATTATTTATTTAAAAAGTAGTTAAATAATATTTATATTATTTATATGTTAAATTTATTTGTATAACTTATATATTATAAATATATAAATAAATAAATTTCGGCTATTCAGGTTCAATACAATTTAGTATAGTTTGGTCCAGTTATTGGTCAGAATATTTATAAATATTCAGAACCGTACCAAAAAAATTTTCTCGGTTCAATTCGATCCGAATAAAGTTAAAAAGTCAACAGTCCAATATAATTTTGGAACTTTTCAATGTGATTATTTGATTCAATTCGGATATTTTATTTTTCATGCTAAATCCTATGTTGTATAATCGTTTATATTAGGTAATTGATTTTTTAAAGGATATGTTCAAGTAATATATACAAAAGTTTTTTTAGTAAGAAAATACATGGCCAATTCATCTCTTATTTTTATGACAACAATTCGTTAAAACTCCATCAAAATTGTACTGTTTAACCTAACAACAAAAGGTCAAATTCTCTTTTTTACCTCTGAATTTTATCTTTTTGATATATTACACCTCTTAACTTTTAAATTTATTTATTGCACATCTCAACTTTTATTTTGTACCTATATCACTCATAATTTAATATTTTAATTTTTTATTAAACACATACATTACCAGCATAGATAAACGTTTGAAATCAAACAAATTTAGGCACGTCAGTGGCTTTTTATCTCTGACTTGGACAAGACACTGACCCTGAATTTTATCTTATTGATTTATTACACCTCTCAACTTTCAAATTTATCTATTGCACATTTTAACTTCTATTTTGTGCCAATATTACCCATGATTCAAAGCATTAGAGTGCGTGTACAGAACATGCGCTAATGTGTTAAATATCACATTGATATTGGCATATTTCAATATATATATTGAACTAAAATTATAAAATCCCTAAATCTAAAATTACAAAATTCCTAAAACGAAAAATCCATAATTCATAAAATATTATAATTCACAAACTCAAACTCAAAACACTTATATCAAACCTCCTCAACAAACCTTTCTTTTCTTTCTAAACCCCATTCTTCTTCAACACCCACTTTGTTTTCCCTTTCGTTCAAGTCCTATTCTTTGGTCACTTGCAACTCTGTTGCTATAGCAGTATGGGTAATATAGATACAAAATAGAAGTTGGAATATGCACTAGGTAAATTTAAAAGTTTAGAGGTGTAATAGACCAAAATTATAAAGTTTAGGGGTAAAATGGAGCATTCGGCTTACTGAAATATGTTCATGTTGGTGTAATATTTGACACATTAATGCATGTTCTATACACGCATTCTAATGCTCTGAATTATGAGTGATATAGATACAAAATAAAAATTGAGATATGCAATAGATAAATTTAAGAGTTGAGAGATGTAATAGACCAAAATAATGAGATACAAGAGTGAAAAGGAGTATTCTGCCAACAGCAAAATTATCAAAACTACGTAGAAAAAGAAAAAATAATTTTACAGGAGAAGAGAAGAAGATAACGACGTGGAAAATAAAAGAAAAGGAAAAAAAAAACACATGAAGTTGAATAAGCCCAACACAAATTCAAACAGAACACGGCCGAATCATTAACCAATGTTTCTAGCCTATTCTCTGGTTTTTTTAAACTCATGGTTTTGTTGTTTATAACAATAAATAAAATCATCCTTAAATTTATTAAAAATTATTTTAAAACTCATAAAAAAATGAAGTAGTTGCTTAAAATATTATTATTTATTGAGTAATTAAAATTTTCTGCAAATCTTATAGATCACAGCTTCAGATGATGGTGAGGGTACTATTATTATGATTGAAATGTAAAGTTTGTGGAGGAATTCTCCCATTGCTAAAATTTGTAGGGTGGAGATGGCTTGTGTAAGTTACTTTCCTAATTGCTTCAATTCCACAACTTTTATTCATATAATAATACCAAAGATATTTTTATATGCATTATTTTAAATAATAATTTATGAAAAATTGGAGTTTCAACTAAAATAATTACTAGATTATCTGCCCCGTATACTTCATTAATTATTTATTTCATTTAAAAATTATTAAAAATAAATTTATATTTTTGAAATATAAAGTTGGTTGTGACATGTAGGGTTGTGCAGTAACCCAACGGATCAATATTTTTTTTTATTTTAAAAGTTTGAACTTAAGACTTTATGAACTAAAATAGACATACTTTCCATTAAATCATTTGATTATTATATTTACATATATTAAAAATTTCCATCAATTTAATTAATTAAATTTTATTTAATTTTTTATTTTAAAAATATAAATTGAACCGAACTGAAATTATTAGGACCGGTGCATCCCCCGGTTACATGAGCAACAGAAAAGCCAATGTGTTACATACATGTAATTTTTAATTTTTTAAAAAATTGATAGAGAGTAGTAATATTTGGAGGGTTGTTTCCAAATGGAGGGAAAATGAAAATCATATTCAATGTAAAATGACAATTTGACCCTTACAAATTGCCCATTCTAGTCTACTGAACAGGGTGGGTAGCTAGCTGCTGATAAAGACGTAGTAATATAAGAAAAAACCTTGTAAATACCCTCCAAAAACCTCAAAAATTCCCAAACACCAAAATCCTTCTTTCTGTAACCCTTTTTCGCTGCCTGAAATCAATTCCTACGGTTCACCTCACATGGCCGTCATGGTGAAGCTCTGGGCGTTCCTGTACGACTTCGTTGGATCATAGAATTCGCTTCTCTTTGCTGCATTGGTAAAAAAAAAAAAAATCATTTTCTTCTTTTTCTCGATTTTTTTGATAGAATCTGTTCGTACGGCATGATTTTTGCTATGTTCCTCTTTCTTGATTGGATTTTGCGTTTTTCGTTTTTGTATTTGTGTATGTAGGTTTTGATTCAAAAGGCCACTTAGATCCAGCTCCAACACTGAAAAATAAGTATGTAAGATCACTGGAATTTTTTTATTTTTTATTTTTTTATTATTTTTGTTATTAAATTCGTTTTCTTTTGTTTTTTTGAGAGGTTATTGTATTTAAATTTTTAAAAATTGCCAAGTTTTTTAAAATTAGGGATTCTGTATGTGTACTTTTACTAGAGATGAGAGAGGGCTTGCGATCCGGCAGCAAGTTATCGGTGAAAGCTGATAAAAATGAGGCATTGCCCAGCGAAGAAGCAGCTAAATTGGAAGTCAACACTGCTGAAGTAACAGATTCTGGTCTGTCTGACCAGAAAGTTCCGAAATTGATTGGTTCTGTGGCTGAAGAAGAGAAAAGGGTTTCTGCTCCAGAAGAAGAAATGAATGGGTCAGAACACGAGGAGTGTGTTGTAGGGAGTGATATGGGTAAGGATAATACTGCAGAGTGTAGCAGTCATAAGAGGAAAGGAATTACAGTAGATAGTAAGGGAGAGAGTGAAGATGATAGTGTAAAAAAGCAGAAGTTGAAGGAGGAGGTTGTGGACACCAAATCACAGGTTGTTGGTAGGGTGTTGCGGTCAATGTCTGCAGCAAAATCTGATTGTATGGAAAATAATGAGAAGGGACGGATTAATGGTGAATTTGTTGCAGAAAGGACGAGAGGGAAAGCTGGGTCTGCGGAGAAGACGATTGAGGTGGAAAAGGAGGAGATTGATCATTGCCATGCTGAATACAGTTGTCATTCAGATAATGTGGTGAATAAAAAAGTGGTGCGTGGGCGTGGGAGGCCTCCAAAGTCGCAGGAGATTGATGAGTTTCCAAAAAGAGAGCAAGAAAGAGAGCCATCTATTGAAAAAAAAGAGATTGACAAATTTGCTGGTCAAGAGAGCCATCTGTTGAATAATAGACCGAGCAAAAAAGTAAAGCGTAAGCGTGGAAGGCCTCGCAAATATCAGAAGAGTGATGAGTTTCAGAAAAAATGGAGTGGTGCCAAGAAGGGAGAGATCAATCAATCAATTGGTCAAGAGAGCTATCAGTGCAGTAATAATGTGAGCAAGAAAGTAAAGCGCAAACGTGGGAGGCCTCGCAAGGTTCAGCAGTGTGATGGATCTGATGAAAAATTGGGTAGCATGAAAAATGAAGGAATTGATCTATCTGCTAGTCCAGAAAGCCATCAGCCAAATAATGAAGAGATCAACAAATTAAAGCCTAGACGTGGGAGACCTCCCAAGGCTCAGCAGAGTAATCGGTCTGAGAAGAAAAGGGCTGAGGTAGAAGAGGAAGTGTATGATTGGGCTTTTGGTGTAGAGAGTGATCAACCAGACAATGAAGCAGGCGAACACTCAAAGCATAATCTTGGGAAACCCACCAAGCTGAATAAGGGTAAAAAGGTGGATGCACTAAGGAAAAAGAAAAAGAGAACTTCAAAACACAATGTACATGATATGGGTCACAAGGTGGGGAAGAATAGTTCAGTATCAGGAAAGAGACTTCTTGACAATAACATGAAACTACCACCAGCTAAGAAAATGAAAGGCAGCAATGCTAAACAGAGGACAGGGGAAACAACACACAGTAGATCAGAAAGGCAGGCAGTCAGAGACAAAATTGTTGAATTGCTTCTGGGTGCTGGTTGGGAAATTCAACATAGGCCTAGAAATGGTAGAGAATACATGGATGCAGTGTATGTGAATCCTGAAGGAAGGACTCACTGGTCAGTCACCTTGGCATATCGGGTGCTTAAGAAGCATTATGAAGATGGTGGTGGTGATTCAAAAACACACAATTCCAGTTTCAAATTTACTCCAATACCAGAAGAGGAACTTAACATCCTAACCAAAGTAATGGTTAAGCAGCGATCTGACAAAAACAAAAAGAAAAGGAAATGGATTCCAGGGGAGAAGGGTCAGAAAACAACTGGAGCAATTAAAAAGAAAAAGTGGAAACTGCACAAAAGAAAACTGGGTGCTATGGCTGGTGTCAGCTATAAGATGTTGAAGGGAAGAAAAAAACCGAAAACATTGTATGGTAAACAAGATGATTCGGCTTCTATATCAGACGATGGGACTACAGTGTCTGGCAGGGGTCGTAAGCGGTTTGAAACACATGGTAGAAAGCGATGTTCACTGATGGCTCGCAAATCTCAGGATGGAACAGAATCTGATAAAGATGGCTATGTGCTGTATAACGGAAAGCGGACTGTGCTTGCCTGGATGATCAATCTGGGTTCTGTGCCACTAGATGGGAAAGTGCAATATTTGAAACGCACACAAGGTGTTATGAAGGGTAGAATTACAGTCAATGGCATTCAGTGCGACTGCTGTAGTAAAATCTTCAGTGATGCAGAATTTGAGGCTCATGCAGGTGGCAAGTCCTGCCAGCCACTCAAAAATATATATTTACAGAATGGATCCTCACTCTTGCAATGCCAGCTAGATTCATGGAATAAAGAAGATGAGTCTGTGCACAAAGCATTTCATTTTGTTGACATTGATGGGGAAGATCCAAATGATGATACGTGTGGGATTTGTGGAGATGGTGGGAACCTGATTTGTTGTGACAGTTGTCCATCAACATTCCACCAAAGCTGCCTAGAAATAAGAGTATGCGTTTTCCACTTTTCTTTATAATTGTTATTGTCTTCTCACCATTTTTGTGTGTAGGTGCATGCATGAGAGAGAGAGAGAGTAAAGTAGTCATAAAATTGAGCTTTGTATTCTTTTAATGGCAAGAGGGTTAGGCTGCTTTCTTTCTTTTGGGGTGGGGGGTAGATGAGGCATGCGAGTGTTTTGGTTTTTGTCCATGGGGCATTGTTACTGAAAAATGACAACTAACAACAGAATAAGTAAAAACTGTAACCAAGTGTCACTTAATAAATAGAAAAATGGGTGACTCAACCGTGAGTTGCCTGGACTAGCCTATGTCTTCATGACAAGCCACCACTTAGGAATGCTATGGCATAGGCCCTCGAGGAACCTCACATGCATTATTCAGTGAAAGCATTTCGTTCATTTGCCTCCTCAAAGGGGTATTTTTCTATTTTACTCGAGTTCTGGCTTATGCTGATACTTTTATAAAGAGGTTCGAATATTGCTAACTTGATAATGCTAATAATCTTTTCTTCTTATTCTTATGACAGAAGTTCCCTAGAGGCCTCTGGCACTGCATATATTGTTTGTGCAAATTTTGTGGGACGGTTGGTGGGAATACATGTCAGATAGATGATAACAAGGCTGCTCTTTCCCATGTGCTATTAACCTGTTGTTTGTGCGAGGAAAAATGTATTAACTCTTTCATCGTAAAGTTTTTATACATAGTTATATGCTTTTTTTATACCATTGTAGAATTTGTACGAATATTGTTTTTTAATAGATCTGTAATTCCATATTAACATAATTATTCTGCTGTAGATCACCAACCATGTGTTCAGGAGGACATCATAAATGCTGATCCTGGTAATCCATCCTTCTGTGGAAAGAATTGCCAAGAGGTATTATGAGCTATTATCAACATATTGAAGCCTAAAAAGTACTTCGACTGGGTTCTGCGAATTAGATTATATTACTTTTCTGAAAATTTAGAATCTTTTGTTTTCTGTATCCTGGAATTTATCTCTTTTTTCTTTGTTGTGTCAGTTATACAAGAGGCTGCAGATGCTTTTTGGGGTTAAACATGAATTGGAAGAGGGATTTTCTTGGACTTTTGTTCGCCGATTTGATGTGTGCTCTGATATTTCTCTTGGTGGAATGCCTCGGAAAGTGGATTGCAATTCAAAGGTGGCTGTTGCTTTGCAAATAATGGATGAGTGCTTTGTGCCCATGGTTGACCATAGAAGTGGGGTCAATCTGATCCGTAATATTGTTTATAGCTTTGGGTTAGTATTCTTGAATTGTGCAGACATAGGAACTTTTAAAAACCTTACATGCATCTGTAATGATATGTGCATTTCAATGTATATATGTTTGTTTTTTTGGGTTCTTTGCGCAATTCTTTGTCTGATAGTGGACATTTAGTAATTCAGTTTTTAGCAGTTTGGGCACTGTTCATTTTTAAGTTTCTGTTCACTGTATGGCAGTTCAATAAAACTATATATAGAGTCAAAGATTGATAAATTATCATCTTAAATAATATTTTACAACAAATTAAGGGAGAAAAATTTGTAGATGTGATTAGGATTCTTTAGATCCAGATGTTATTCAACCAAGTTAAGAGAAAAGGAATTGTCATTCATGCAATCTTTTGCAAATTTGACATTTTCATTACCTTTAGCTGTTAAGTTACGGTACTTCTAGTCATTCAGGACGTGATGCATCTCTGACCAGTAAAGGACCACCATCTATGTTTTTTTAGGTGGACAACAAGTTTACTGCTTTTCTATAGCTATTGATCATTAATGTACAGCTAGCCTATTTGACTGTTGGCCATAAAATGTGACTGAAGTGTAATGTTCTGTTTCACTTGTGTTCTCATTTTTTCGTTGACATATAGTAATAAAAACTTGATTCTAATTATTTATGGGTGATGGTTGAATTTGTATACTAGCATATGTTTATGGTTTATTAATTTCTTTTGCAGGTCCAACTTTAACCGATTGAACTATAGTGGTTTCTTCACTGCAATTCTAGAAAGGGGTGATGAAATGATTGCTGCTGCATCAATTAGGTATTTTTACTTCATGCCTGCACCATTTTGTAGCAATTTATCAATGCTAAATTCATGTCTGCTTGCATAGAAATGGCTTTGGATATTCCATTTGGGAAGAATGAAAATGGTCATGGAATTGTTCCTAGTAAGAACAATCTTGGAATTTAAGGGTTAAATGGTTTGTGCATCTCAGTGTGTCTTTGTTCCTGTCTGCTAGAGATATCTTGTAAAAGGAGACATTAAAAATTCCAAGTGGGCCATATGAGGAGATTCAATTTGTACTACACTGGGTTTTTCAACTTTACGTGGTTGATTTATGTCAGGGTTTCTTAGTGATCGTACCATTCCTTGTAAAATTAAGTTGATTAATCTATCAATGCTAATTTAATTTAAATAAGAAAAATCCATAATATCATACAACATGCAATAGCTTAAGGTTGTCAAATTTACAAGGATTTGCCCCTTGCTTTTCACTGCTTACATTTATATTTTTAAAGTTGCACTTCTTTAACCTACCTCCATATCTACTTTCTTCCTTCTCCCTTTAGGTTTTACCGGGTGGCCACATATATCAGAGTATATTATATTGTGGTTCGTAGTTTTAAATTTAGTTCAGTTTATTGCAATTTTCTGTCTCTTAGACTTGTTTGAACCTGTCGGGATTCATTTGCACCTTGTAGTCTTTGCTTGCAACTTCTATTTTGATTATTTTTGTGCTTGTGTTTGTGTATTATTTTTACTTGATCTTTTCCACATTAAGTTTTGAGCATGTTAAGTTTATTTAATGTGAATGCCAACATTCTAACCTCACCTCCATCGGTTTACTTTTCTGGCCTACCCAAAAATGGATTGGCCTTTTCTCATTTCTACTATGCATGTGTACTATGGTCTGAGAATGAAAATGCTAACTACGATATTTAACACCTGGTTGCATAGGATACATGGGAATCGTTTAGCGGAGATGCCATTCATTGGGACCCGCTATTCATACAGGCGTCAAGGAATGTGCCGCCGGCTTCTAAGAGCAATTGAAATGGTAAGTTTGGTAGTAAATGCCTTTTTATGGGCTCTCTGTACTTGTGCTTGAAATGAAGTTCAGATTTTTGGGTGGAAATTCGCTGTGATTTTTTTTTTTTGACTCTTCTCAGAGTTGTTTCACAATCCCTTATCTCATAGAGATTGTACAAAGAGTGATCATTCTCCATCTCCCAACTCATTGATGCTTATGTTTGTTTGATTATGTTGGAATTCAAGTTCTCTTATATGACTAGAATCTGAATATTCCACCATTATCCATCAATTGACCTTTTCCTATTTTTTAATGAAGCAATTATAAAGTACCGGATTCACTCCCCCAATCTGTTTCATTTTAACTGAAATTCCAGCCTTCATCTGACTTACTTCCTTATAGTGGTTCCCTAACATGTTACTTTTTGCAACATTTTCTATTGGGTGCACCTAGAAGAATATTTTGTGAATTGGGAGAGAATTTCCCTGGACATATCTACTTTTGATTCTTCAAGATGATTGCGCTTTTGATTGAACTTGTAACCTATTATTCTATATTGCTTCAGTGAACACGTATGTACTTCTTGCTTATCTTCAGTTAATTGTTATTATTTATTTTGTTTATTTTCTAATTCTGTATCAGGCTCTCTGCTCTTTGAATGTGGAGAAATTGGTCATACCAGCTATCTCTGAGCTGACAGAAACTTGGACTTCTGTGTTTGGTTTTGAGCCTCTTGAAGGGTCTGACAGGCAAGTACTAAGAAATATGAATATGATGGTGTTCCCAGGTGTTGATATGTTACAGAAACCATTGCTGAAGCATCAATTTACTGAAGAAAATATGCTTCCCATAGAAGGTAGTTGCTGTTTTTTTTATCAATGACCTTCCATATGTGATGATTGAAGGGTATTATTATCTTACAGATGATGTTGTCTCTTTCATATTTCTGTAGGGTCAATTTCCACCGAACTTGAGGAATTTCAATCCCTGGAAGAGATGACAAATAATTTTGATGAAAGCTGTTCACCGGGGTTTGATTTGAACCTTTCTACTGAGACTGGTGTACCTCATACGGGAAACGAAATGAATGAACATGTTGCAGTTGAATCCAGTTCAGTTTATGATGTCTGCTCAAATTTTTTATCTGACGCTCCAACTCAGAGTGCTATTGGTAAAAAATCTGTTGATCAATCAGATGCGATTACCAGTCATCTGGATGTAAGAAACAGAATTGTGAATCCTGCAGATTCTTCGGGTGTTACTCGTGAGCAAATTAGAGATGATATGCTGAATAATTCTGAAAAGAAATGCTTAACTGAGTTTGATTTGAAAGCTTCTGGTGAGACTGGGGTAACTCTTGCCTGTAACATGATTGGCAGAACCACTGCAGCTGGATCTGGTTTGCTATATCCTAATGGCTACTTTATTGAGATGAGTGGCCTTACAGCTCAGGATGTGATTGATAAAAAATGTCATGATCAGTCGGGCCTGATATCTGAGAATGTTGAACGTCTTGATTCCCTTGTGAATAATACTGTGGAAATTATTAATTCTCAGACCCATGAATCAGTCTTTGAGCGTGGAACAAAAGTTTCAGATCTGAATGCTGCTCTATGTGAGCCAAAGGCTGCTGACATTTCCCACAATGAAGTTCGGTCAACATCGCCCGAGGCTTACAAAAGAGCTCAAGCTTCTGTCAATAGTGGTTTTGCAGCAATGCCCATTGAGCAAAATTTGAGTTCAATGGGAAATAATGCACATCAAATGCCCTTGGAGCATACATCAGGCTCTTGCAGTGTTGGTGTGGGCGGTGGCTATGACCTGAACGAGTTGCCTACCACAGCTGAAAATGGTACAATTTCTTCTGATGGATGTCTAGTTTCTGATAGGACTCATATCAACACCAAAATTTCAAAGCAATCTGGTGTTGATTGTGAGAGTGATCATGCTAACGTGATACAGAGCAACTCTGTATCTACTTGCAGTCCAGGCTCTGCTCCTGGTGTTGCCCTTCACTGTGCCTCAGGTGGGGGCAGTTCGCATGGGGCAATGATTTTATCAAACCGGGCTAATTGATTTTAATTTGATAAAATTTGCAGTAGAGATGGGAGTATTTTGTGGACTGCAGCTTCTGACTTTTTTGGGGGGTGATAGCCATGATCGGTGTTGATGAAGATGTGATTTGGGTAATTGCTCATCGACGGAGTTTAGGGATTTTTATGATTTGATTTAAATTAACCCTTTTTGGATGTATAGTTCTAAAGAGTAGCTTTAGCGAATGGTATTCTAGTTTAGCATGATGGTGAAAATATGCAATTGAGGGCTGTGCAATGCATTTTTGGACCTCCCTGTGAAAACAAGCTTATTGTAAATGGAACAATTCATTTCTGCATTATGCAAATAGCCATTTCTTTTACCAATTTTTCATATTTTCAGATGTTCTTATGTCATTTTCCATCCTATAGAATTTTATTGTTTTATATTCCAAAAAAAAAAAATTTATTCTAGTTTGTCTACAAAAATTTCCCTAATTTCACAAATTTGGCTAGTTTTACCTCTCAAGATGAAAAAAGGGAAAAAATTATTAATCTAGGGTTATGATTTAATATAATACCTGGATTATTGTAAGTGATAAAAAAATTATCGTTTTTTTAGGAAAATAAAAAATGAGAATAGTTTATTGTGCCTCCAAGTAAAAAAAAAAAAGTTGAATTTATTTTAATCATAAATTTTTTATAATTAATTAGAATGTAGTTTATGGTTACTTTATTTCTTACAAAATAAATCTCACTTTATTAATAATTCATTGGATTATTCCATACACTATCATCCAATTATGATAATTGTAAAGTGAAAATAATTGTAAAGTGAAAACAAAGTATATAAAAAATAAAGTAATCTTAGATTTTTCCATTAATTAGAATGCAATTTTTTTATTATTTAACGTGGCATTAATAACATTTTGTGAGAAGCTATACAAGAAGCAGAAATGTATTTCGAGGCTGCATCTAGGGTTTTATATTCGGACTTCCTTTCACTTGGTTCTAAACCTTAGCCGCCGCATACACTGGAGGAGAAGAGCTTCGAAACCCTAGCTATGGTGGGTACTTTCAAAACACTCCTATGTAGTTGCTCCTCTCTTTTCTATCTCTTTGGTTTATATGATTTTGTTAAACTTTTTGTTTGTTTGTTTGTTTGTTTGCTTGTTTGTGTAGTCACTGGTCGCTAATGAAGATTTTCAGCACATTCTTCGTGTTCTAAACACGAATGTCGATGGGAAACAGAAAATTATGTTTGCCCTGACTTCCATTAAAGGTATTGGTCGGCGTTTCGCTAACATCGTATGCAAGAAAGCTGATGTCAACATGAACAAAAGGTATCTATTCACTGTTGCTTTATTATTTTTCTTACCGTGCAATCATTGTACTTCTTTTATCCATTAGTTTAGTTTTCAATATCCTTCTTTTATGATATGTTGTTAGTTATTGTTTTATTTATATAATAATTGATCTTGAACTGATTAGCTTGTATGGCCTAATAGCATGCATTAGAATTATCGCAACAGTTGTTTAAAAATAGAATACATGCTTATATTCTGAATAATTTTTGGTTTTCAACTATTGGATTTGGAGTATCATATATAGATCAAGTGGGATCTTGTCAATGTCTGATTATTTTTTGTTCTAACAGTCGTGTTTTGATTGCTTTTCTGCAGCGGTGTATTTTGCATAATTAAGTTTTGTCAGAGTTTTTGGTTTCTTTTGTTAAGCTCTTGTCTGATTTATTGTTTTGTAAATTTTATGTTCTGTTTTGTTTGCAGAGCTAGTGACCTCTCAGCTGAGGAGCTCGACAAACTTTTGGTGATTGTTGCTAATCCCCGCTAATTCAAGATTCCAGACTGGTTCCTTAACAGGCAGAAGGATTACAAGGATGGAAAATACTCTCAAGTTGTATCCAATGCTTTGGATATGAAGCTGAGAGATGATCTTGAGCGGTTGAAGAAGATGAGGTTTATTTCAATTCTTACTTGAAAAGTTCTTGTCTTTTGTGGTTAACAATATTCATTTTGTATGTTCATATTGTAATTATCTATTTAACTGTTAATTCTTTTGTTACAGAAACCACCGTGGTCTTCGTCACTACTGGGGTCTTAGGGTGCGCGGACAGCACACCAAGACAACTGGTCGTAGGGGTAAAACTGTTGGTGTCTCCAAGAAGCGATAAGCTGGTCCTATACTTTGGATGTTCTCTGCATTCTGGATCTTTTTGTTAGCATGTCCTAGGATTTTGATATCATTGCAGTTATTTTTTGTAATGCAGATTTAACTTGTTAATATTTACCAAGTTTTATTGACTTACTATTTTCTGTCTTAAAAGAGCATTGTGTTGGATTCTATTAGAAATTTTATCTTTAAGGTATTGTGTTTTGTTATCTTGAAGACCTATTGTTCTTAATTTTGGAGTTTGATGCTCGAGTATCATAAGTTGCATAGAAAACTTTCGACAACATTGTTATTTCAAAGGATAAATTGCGGGCATATAACCTCTGTGTTCTGTTAATGTAATGGACACAGGCATGCCTTTAAAGTGTCATGTATTACTAGATGGCTATGTTCTTAGCACATGGGACAACCATTTTCTTAGTACATGGGATGAAAAACAGTAAATTCAATGGGGAGCAAAAGTAGGTGCCAATTTTGGCGCGTCATAACATTCTTGGCAACAGAGTACGATATAAAGTGCAAGAAAAAAAAAATTCTTGCTGTTAGTATATTCATGAAAGAAAGATGGAAAAAGGTAATAGTTATAAAAGAATAGAAAGAGCCACAAACAAATCGGTACTGGATTATTTTACCATCCTCAGCAAAAATTAATTTACCATCCTCAGCAAACTACAGGGAGTGATAGAATTCATTTTGCAAATTAGAAAGAAAATTTTGAAAAAAGAATAAATGTAAGCCATAAAAATGAAATTTTTTTCTCTATTAATTCATGTACAACTCTGGAATTATAAGAAATTACTTTGATTAATGATTGTCAAAGAAGTTGAGTCGAAACTTCATGTAATTGAACCAAAAGTTTCTTTCGAAGCCCAGAAATCCTCCATTAAAAAAGAGCAGAATCTTCATAAAAAAGAGGCAAACAGAGATTTAACCCTAGATGTAAAGAAATTATAATTTACTATTAAAAAAGAGCAGAATCATCATAAAAAAGAGGCATATAGGTATTTAACCCTAGATGTAAAGAAATTATAATTATAGAAAAAACAACTGGTAAACAAGTAAAGAAAAGTAAAACAAAGAAATAGTGAGAAAAAGACCAATTTCCAGTCAAAAATGGCCATTGATCTTCCAAACAAAAAAAAGAAGATGACGAACAGTGGAAAAGGAGAGTTTTAGAGACAGAGAAAGATGTATCTTTGATGCATAATACGATAACATTTTTTTTTGGCCAATGCAATATGATAACATTTTTTTTTTGGAAATGAATATAGTATAATGCAATGATATGTAATGAAAAGTTGATTATTATAAGTATATTTGTGATTTTTTGAAAACATAGATGTAAAACCATTTATAATTTCTACTTTACACCATTTGATTCTCCTTGTAGGATTAAGAATGATGGGTAGGTTGATGGATGTAAAGAGTTCACTTATATTTACTATGAATATTAATCTTTCAAGTAGAGTTTTAGGTTTTAATCAATTTTACATAATGTCCTTAACTTCCATGAAGACCATTAGATTTCTTATGAATTTATCTGTAATTGCAAGATTTTATTTGAAACCGAGAAAAAGAAAAGTACAACAAAAGCTATATTTAAATTGGATTTCATGGATGTTTGGTTTGGAATGAACATAGAGATAAAACTATGGTGTTATATTGACAATGATGATATAGAACATATAAGTAGTGATATACGATGGAGGTAAGAATAGGCAGAAAGGTTGAATTTTAATACAGGGAGAATGTATGCCATATCAACACCTTTGACAAGGTTTTAATCTAGAAAAAAGATGTGGAAATTTTTGTGAACTCAAAACTAAAGTTAGAGGGTTTTAAAGTAACAAATGAAAATCTAGGGATCATGTGACTAAAGTTAGAGGGTCTTAAGTGATAAAATAAAATATAAGGGCCGTTGATGAGAATTAACAATAACATCTCCACAGTATCTGCTTTATTTTAGGTCCTTCTTTCATTAGGCTCCGAACTTAGCCGCCGCATATAGAAGAAGAGAGCTTCCAAACCCTAACCATGGTGGGTAACTAGAAAAATACTCTTCGTTAGCGCTCTTTCTCTCTGCGCATTATATGATTTTGTTAATTGTTTGTTTGTACAGTCGCTGGTCACAAATGAGGATTTTCAACACATTCTTCGTGTATTAAACACGAACGTCGATGGGAAACACAAGATTATGTTTGCTCTAACTTCCATCAAAGGTATTGGTCGCCGTTTCGCTAACATCGTCTGCAAGAAAGCTGATGTCGACATGAACAAAAGGTCTCTTTTTCTGTCTCCCCATTATTTAACTCTGTAATCGTCGTCTCGTTTTTATCCATGAATTTAGTTTTCAGTATGCTTCTTTTGCGATCTTTTATTTGTATTATTGTTCTATTTATGTAATAATTGATCTTGGACTGATTGGCTTCTAATTGTGTTGGCCGAATAGTATGCTTTCGAATTATCATAGCTTGTAGGTGAACTGTGCTGTAGTTAAGTGATTATTTGAGGTAACATTTGTGTCAAAGTGGATTAAACACACTTAATAATTTGGGCTTACAACAATTGGATCCGGATTATCATCAATGGTCAGTGGGTTTTCGTTGATGCTCGAGTTTGTATGCTTGTTTTGGTATTTGCCTTTTCTCTATTTTTACATAATTAAATTTCATTGTGTATTTGATTGCTTTGGTTTGCTGTCATCCTTTCTGTTTTTTTTTTTATTTTTTTATTTTGACTTGGCAACTGTTTGCAGGGCCGGTGAGCTCTCCGCTGAAGAGCTTGACAAACTTATGGTGATTGTTGCCAATCCCCGCCAATTCAAGATTCCAGATTGGTTCCTTAACAGGCAGAAGGATTATAAGGATGGCAAGTATTCTCAAGTTGTATCTAATGCTTTGGACATGAAGCTGAGGGATGATCTCGAGCGGTTGAAGAAGATCAGGTTCGTTTCAATTCTTACTTGAAATGTGGTTTTTTTTAGCGGTGAACAAAACTCATTTCTTTTGTTCATTTTTGTGATTATCTATTTAACGTCTGATTCTTTTGTTACAGAAACCACCGAGGTCTTCGTCACTACTGGGGTCTTAGGGTGCGTGGACAGCATACCAAGACAACTGGTCGCAGGGGTAAGACGGTTGGTGTCTCCAAGAAACGATAAGCTGGTTAGACTTTTTGGGCGTTCTCTGGCATTCTGGACTTTTTTCTGTTTTCAAGTTTTACCTTTTCTTTTCTTCTAAAGAACTTAGCATGTCTTCAGAGTGTTCTTATCATTGCAGTTGCCTTCTTGTAATGCGGATTATACTTAATACATTTTACTCAGTTGGATGCACTTAATATTTTCTGTTAAAAGAGCATTTGTTGGTCTCTGTTAGATATTTTATTTTAAAGGCATTGTGATTTTGTGATCTTAGAGATCTCATGTTTCATAGGAGTTACCTTCTGAAATATTTCATGGTTTGAAAATGAACGCATCTCGTGATGTGATGCTTGAGTATTTTAAGTTACATGCTGACTGACAGCATTGCTATATAAATGATACCTTCCAAGCTAATGGACTGGTCGGCTGAGATAATGTAGAATCCCAGATGGACCGGTCAGCTGGGATAATGTGGAATTAAAATTTGCTATCCAGTTACTCTGGATGCAATTTGTGAAATGTTATATGAACTAACAAAGAAAAGCTAGAGTGCTAAACTTAAATTTAAGAGACTGAAGTAGAAATAAATGGCAGTGGCTGAACTTTTGTGCTGGCTATATTTTAAAGCTATTGCTTTACTGCACCATCAAACCGATGGTAGTAGGCAACCTTCATTTACATATTTCTGTGGTTTATGATCTTCTAGTTTTTGGGAATGCTGGAATGGGTACCTAATAAGAATCCTAATCAGACAAGGATTCAAGAGGTGATAAGGAATCCTAATCCAGCAAGGATTCAATATGTAACAAGCAATCCTAATCCAACAAGGATTCAATATGTAACAAGCAAGATGAAGGAAGCATGACATATGCTAAAAGTACAAATCTGAATCAATCTGATCCATTTGGAGCACATGGAGTTAATTCTGGTTTAAAACTTATTTATTTGGTGTAAATTGAAGATTTAGGCCCAAGTAATGTTATTGGGTCCAATTTGGATTCATTAAGCCCAAAGGAGTTGCTACAAGTGTTCCAAGCCCAAGATGAAGCCCAACCAAGTGTTATTTTGTTTAAATAGCATTAAAAACGAATTTGGATTTGTTACTTATCCAAAACGTTTTTAAAAGTGTTTTGTTTTAGTTAGAATTACTTTTCTTTAGCTTAGTTGGCAAGCAAAATAATTCCTTATCTTTAAGGACTTGTTTTCTTATCTTATTTTTAAAGGAATCCTCTTTAGTTAAGGATTTTCCTTAGTTGTCATGAGTTGTCAATTTGATAGTCATTAGTTATCTTATTTTTAAAGGAATCTTCTTTAGTTAAGGATTTTCCTTTATAGGAGTCTTTAGGAATAAGTAAGAAACCTATTCCTTTAAGGATTAGGCTGTTTACATGCCTATATAAAGGCTATAGCATTGTAATACGAATTAGAGCATATTATTATCAAAAATTCGAATTCTTGTGAGGTTTAAGTCCTTTTCTTTTGTTCTTAAAAGAACTTTAGTGAATTTATCAAGTGAAGGCTTGGTACATTCAAACCTAGTTTAATTTAGACTTAAAATTGACTTAGTTAACCTTATGTTTATATTAAACAACCTTTAATTCTTTGTAATTAAGGTTCTTAAGTACAGGTTATTTAAGGGTCTTGTTGGGAATTAGAGTTTTCTTTTTCTTGGTTTATGACGATCCTTGGTAAGGTTATCAAGATTGAACATGGGTTTGGTACAAGTTAACCACGTTCGTATCATTTGGTATCAGAGATTTGGCTCATTAATCAAGTACGTATCTTTACTTTTCTTCTTGTTTGCTTTTAATCCAAAAAAAAAAATTCATTACTTCTTTCAAATTCATTTTTTTCTTTGTTTTCTTGAGTCAATTTCATTCTTTTCTTCATATTCCAATATATTTCTAGTCTTTAAACATAAAACAAAAATTGTTTCTGCTCTTGTTATTTTGCATCTTAAGAGTCTTGTTTGTCGCAAATACATATCAATTTGAGTTTTTTTTATTTTGGCCGTTTTAGCATCTTTTTTATATAAAAAAAAGGAAAAAAAAGAGAGAGTTTGATTTGTGATTAAAAAAGGTGAATTGATCAAAGTTGAATTCAATTCGGCCTAAACTATTCCAAGTTGCTGTTTTGATTCTAAATTCAATACCTTTGCTTTATTTCAATTCTGAATATTCCACTCTTCTTCTTAAGTTGCGTTTTGGGTAGTTTAAAAACTTACTCTAAATTTTCTTATTTTTTGTCTTGTTTGGATATTGTCTTTGTTTGTTGCATTTTTCTTTGGCTCTTATAGTCAAATTT
>CATIWM010024900.1:0-91366 GCA_949671775.1 Mallotus repandus | reverse complement strand
TTTTTCTATTGTCTTCCTTTTTTTCTCTATTTTTTACTAAACATTTTTTCAATTTTTATGGTGCTATCTTTATCTTTTTTTTTCTCAATATTTTTTCCATTGTCTTCATCTTTTTTTCACAACTTTTTTCTTAGCATTTTTTTATTATTAAGGTAATGTCTTTATTTTATTCTCAATATTTTTCTCAAGAAAAAGTAGTGGGCCATGAATGAAAAGTTTCATTCAAACATATTCATTACAAAACCATATTAGTTAATTTTTTTTTTCTTCTATAGTGCGTATATGAAAGCCAACCAAATATAAATAAAATTACTATAAAAATTATAACTAATAAATAAATGAAAATCTTTGATATGAATTTTTTTTAATTGTAAAAGGTATTTATGAGTCCACATTATATATATTATTGCATTTCAAGTTTTATTTTCCATATTTAAATAAGTAATTTAAGAATAATATTCTAAAAATTCTAAATATAAATGAGGGTACATATATTACATAGTAAATATTTTACATATTAAATTACATATTAAAAATACTATACAATCCTCAAAAATAGAAATGAAATCTTTAATATATACTTTTGTGACCTTACTCTAGTTCTTTTAGAGTCAAGTAATCTAATATTTTCTGTGTACTAAAAAAATGGATACCAATTAATAATAAAAATAGAACTGAAAAAAAAATAGACAAAGAAATAAAAGATTTAAAACAATTTTTTTTCTTATATCATATTAAGTAAAAATTACTACATTACTAAGCCATTAAGAGTGGCAAGATTAAGAGGAACATGAGTGGTTTCTTATATAGAAAGCTCCTCAAAGTGTCTAGCTTTACCAATCACTGATCGATGATCCAGTTCGAATAAATCTGAACTTGAACAACTTGTATCATCATTGTTGTTGTCATCACTTTCATCCTTGAAATTATTATTGTATTTGCAGCGAACATCCTTCATAACTACCTCATCATTATTTTCTTTCTGATTATGACGATAATCTTTCAAGAATTCTCTTGCCACTTGCTCCACTCTTCTGATTTTCTCCATTACTTGATAGTTTAGCTCATCATCAACTTTTTATTGATGGTGATTTCCCAATTTCCCACGATGTTGGCAGAGATGCAGACATTAAGGCAAATTCTATTTCTTCTTCTTCTTGTGCATATAAGCTTTCGAGTTTGCAATGTCTACCATCTTCATCAACAATTCCACTAATAGTGTAAAATCTAACACTTCCTTTATCCCCGTTTCGCAATTTTTCCATTGTTGATGGTGAATACTTGCTTAAACATGATCTTGAAAACAATGTAACTGAGGAGCAAGTCAATGCTTGTGCTAATTTAAATATCCTTTCTTCACCAAAATAGGCAGTGGAAGATCGTGATGAGGAAGAATAAGAATCTTTTAATTTCTGTGTTCCTTGCCAATTTTAAGCAAGTTGTTGCTTATGCTGATTTAAACTTCCTATCTTCACCAAAAAATGGCAGTCAAAGATGGTGATGCAGATGAAGAATAATTTTTTGATTTCTTTGTGTTGCCTGCTAGTTTTAAGCAAGTCCATGCTTGTGTTGATTTAAATTTCCTCTCTTCTCCAAAATTGGCAGTGGGAGATGGTGATGAAGAAGAATTTTTTTATTTCTTTGGGTTCCCTGCACTGAAAAGAGAATTGATGAAGTTTACAAGCTTACAACCTGTTAAAATTATTTCTTTCACCTTCTTTAAATTATTGTAAATCTTTAAAGCTCTTGATTTAGACTTAAATATATTATTTTCGAGCCTTTGAGTGTGGCCTATAATGGAGTTGTAGTGATAATCGTCAAACATTTGTAGCTCCATGTATTCATGAAACGGAGTTGTCTCTGTTTTCCTCGATCCTGCTAAGACCCTTGTCCTCACAAGCTTAGGCTAAGAACAGCCTTTTGATCTTGCAACATTGGTGGATTCTGTATCCGGGAATGAGGAGAATCCATTAAAACTAGAATCAGAGGAGCTAGATGTTGAGCTAAAGAACAAAACATCATGGTCAAGTTGTGACTTTCTCTCTAACCTGTGTGGGTTATATTTCAGGTTGACGGCTTTCTGGGTAACCTTCTTGTCCATCCATTTCTTAATCACAGAAGCACGATAAAGATGAAGAGGCACCATCACTTATTCTTCTCTTTTCTCTTTCTTATTTGCATTGACGACTGCTACTGCTGCCCTGCTGGTTTTTACACTACCAGAATCTTTACTCTTAGGCTTCTTGGACTTCATTTCTCTATAGAATTTCAAATCATCACGTTTTGTGTCATCTTCTTCACAAATAGAATGGTAGACTTCATCAAGAATACTGGAGGAGAAAGATGGGTACTTGTACCTATCTTTAGTCATTTTTTTCTCAGACTTATGCATGGCCCAAGAAAATGGCAGATAAAATGTGGAGAGGGTAGAGATGGTGTTTATATGAGTGTTTGGAGAGGCTTTAAAAGATGGTGCTATTGGGTTTCAAAATTTGATGAAATAAATGGGGACATAAGAGAGGCTACATGGAGGGATGCAATCTATATGCCATAAGCGTGCAAGTTCATATCCCAATCTCATCCTTTCTCATACAGCCTCTGCCAGTTTGTCACCAAAATTTTTGCTAAAAAAAAAAAGATGCTTTTTATAAGTATACTACATTTCATGCTTAGATTACTACTTTTTACCTTCGTAAGTTTTTATAATTAAATATCATATTTGTAATACATCTTTTAAATATCATATGTTTTATTAATGAAAATAAAATACGTATTTATATTACAATTTCAACTATCAAGTGTAATTCACCTATGGTATATAAATTTTTTTTTAAGTAAGTATAAAAATATTCAATTATATTTGTGGAGTAAAACAAAAATGAAAAATCTATTCGGCACGCTAAATGTATTGATTAATATATCTTTTAATATATTGGCTCTAAAATTAACTTTTATATCCTAATATTTTGGACATAATTATAACAAATATTTTTATTCCTAAAATATTGTGCATAATTTTTTTTTAAATCTTGTTTTGATTTGCATTATGTCTAAAAAAGAAAACCTAATCATAGAAAAAAATTTGCATTTATGAAAAACATATTTCTTGAAAACTCCTTTTTTTTCTTAAATAATTTTAGATAAAAAAATTTTCAAAAATATTAATTAATCAAATAAATTTAAATTGCTATTTAACTTAATATTCATAAAATATTTTTATAAAATTTTATCACCTTACTACTTAATAAATTTTTTATTATATTAATTATTATATATTTCATATAATTATTCCTCACAAAAAAAATGTTTTTCATAGAAAACCTCTAAAAAGTTTTTGTGTAAAATGTCAGAAAAAATCGTACAAAATGTTTGTTCTTTTTTTTTTTTCTTTTTGATTGGAAAAGTAATACGTATACCTTAGAATGTTATATTTTCATTTTCAATTTATAATGTTTAAGTATGAATCAAATTTTTAAAAGAAGAAATTAAAAATAAAAATAATAATTTTTAGTGTGAATAAATTTCTTTCTTGTGACCATTTTTAATTTATTATTATTTACAATAATTTTACTATTCACATCTTTTATTTTTTATTTTTTAAGAGAAAAAGATGAACCTTTCATTCATTAGAGATTAAAAGTACATCTTGATGAAATAATAATAAGAATAATAGTACAATCAAGAAATACCAAAATAAAATCTCACTGAAATTATAAATTTTCTATTTGTTATTCCTCAATCACGTTGACAAAACTCTTTTGATTTGCAACTCGGCGATATGTACACTCCACTCAATGGCTTTATTTAGCTGTAAATCGACTCCTTGGTCTTTAAATGAGTCCAATTGCAGAAATACCAATAGAAATTTCACAATAAGGAGATATCTGAATTCCAAAAAGGAAAACCATAGAAATCCCATTAAGGACAAGAATTCCATAAAGGAAAACCATAAAAATCCCACTAAGGGCAAAAACTCCATGAAGGAAGATTTAAAATTTAAATCGAAAGACAAACATATCAAAAATTTGTATTTATTCAATGTAAAAAAAATAAAATAAAGCAAATAGAATAGAAATCAAAAAGACTACCACTGATTGAAAAGATGATCGGTGGTGATCAAGATGAAAGTTATATGAAAACTAAGAATAGAGAGAAAAGAGAAAAAAGAGGTGGCTAGGGTTTTATTTAATTTTTATTTTTAAAATTTAAAATTAAATGACTTGCATCATATTGAAAAGTTATTTAAAATCATATAGAATAAAAAATAATTTTAAAGTTAAAATTTAGTAGATTTTTCTACATAAGGACCAGTAAAATGTTTAATTGGATAAATTTTTTATATATACATTTTTGGGATCTTTACTAAAATGCCCCAAAAGCTCAACTCATTCACTAAAATACCCCACTATTTTATTTATTACCAGCCTGCACCCATGACAGTAATTTATTTACACGCGTGCACTATTTTTTTAATTTGCAAAAAAAAAAACTCCATGGGCTGCTCTCTTCTCTCTCTTTTTCTAGCAATCGGTTCTTCTTCTTCTCCAATTTTTCTTTCCTTTAGCCTTTTGTTCTTCCTCAATCTCTAGCCTGGGCATCGATCCTTTCCTCTCAGTTATTAATTCTTTATTCTGATTTTCCTTTCAATTGCATATTTTGGTTTCTTGGATTTGAATTAAACAAAATCTCAAATTAAGAGAACCTTGATTTGGAAAGAAGGATGTTGTATTAAGTTCGAAAAACAATTTTTGACTGATTTGGGAAAGGTATTGTTGTGTTCAAGATTGGAACTTTTAGCTTCTTTTAGGAATTCAAGTGATTGCAAGGTCCGTAGTTAAGGAAGGATTGCATTTTGTGAACTGGGTTGTGGTTGTTGTTGCTATTCTTTCTTGATTTTCAAACTTAACATTTTTTCATCTTTATTATTTTTTGTCTTTTCTTTTATTTCGGCTTAGCTCCAAGCGCAAATTTTGACTTACCTCAGCTGCAAGTTGTTCTTCATGCAGAGTGAAATTTCGCCATTCAACAAGTTTTGTTTCTTCTTTTGCTCTTTCTTGTAATGCATAGTGTTCTTCCTGAGTGAGTTAAAAATTGGTGATGTAGCATCCATATCAATTTGCTACAACATATAGCTTATACAAGGTATTGTTTGAGATGGGTGCTTTTTAACAAAGAGAGGAAAAATGGGATATCACCCAACCAAACCTAATATACCTATGCATTCATAAAATTAGTAGAACATATCTAAAACCTCAAATGAACCAAAATAAGCATAGAATTTACAAATAAAAAATAAAGAAAATTTATCAAAAATTTCATAAAAAATTCAAACGATCAAGATTAAATGTGTGGTCAGTGTCTATGGACTCCTGAGCTGATGAGGAATAGGCAGCAAGTGACAGTTTCAGCTGAACGACAATAATAAAAGCGGACAAAATTTTTAGGGGTAAATTTAGAAATTTCTGCACTATGTCTACTCCAACGAAAGCAACTGATGCATAGAGGACGTTAAGAAGTAGTTATGGTTAAAATTTTGTGTCGATGAGAGGTCATTTGGGTGGTTAAATATGAAGAAGAAAAATATATGGACGAAAATGGATATTTTACCAAATAACCCTTTCCTCTCATTCTTTTCTTCCTTACAGCCGACGAAGTTCTTTAATTATATACACATACACATGTTTTGTCTTTTTCTATCTTTGACTTTTCTTCTAGTTGCTTTCTTTGCTTTCTTTAATATATAATAATAATAATAATAATAATAATAACAATAATAATATTAATATTAACAATGATAATAATAGTAATAATAATAAAATAGTAATAGTGGTGATTGCAACTGGGATTTCTTTAATGCAAAGTTGGCGAAATTGTCAATCCACAATTGTAACTGGATACTTTTCATATGTGAAATCTTCACTGAGCTCTACTGTCTATGGTTGAAGAACTTGTAAAGGATTGGAGATGTACTTCCTCAATATATAGACATGGAATACTAGACGAATTCGGGATAACTTTGGCGGCAATGCCAAATTATAAACTACATCACCAGCTCTTGAGCAAATCTCAAAGGGTCTAATGTATCTTGGAGCTAACTTACCCTTTTGACCAAATCCCATTACTCCTTTCATCGGTGACACTTTCAAAAACACTATATCTCTAATAGAGAATGACACATCCTTTCTATTAGGATCAATATAGCTTTTCTGTTGACTAAAAGCTATCCTCAATTTCTGTTGAATGAGAGGAACCATCTCTGAAGTCATTTGCACTAACTCTGGCCCTGTTATTTTTCTCTCACCAACTTCTCAATATACATGAGATCTACACTTCCTTCCATACAATGCTTCATATGGAGCCATTCCAATACTTACATAATAATTATTGTTATATGCAAATTTGATCAAAGGCAAGTGTAAATCCCATTGACCACCAAAGTCTATCACACATATTCTCAACATATATCCTAGTGTCTGAATGGTCCTTTCTAACTAACCATCTGTTTAAGGATGAAAAGTTGTGTTGAAGTCAAGTTTCGTGCCCAGAGCTTTCTGCATTTCTTTCCAAAAGATCGATGTAAAAGTAGCTCCTCTGTCATACACTATACGTTTTTTGGTACCACATGGAGGTAAACAATTTGATTTATGTATAACCTTGCTAATTTGTTAGTAGTATATGTCTTTTTAATTGGCAAAAAGTGAGCTGACTTGGTTAGCCTATCGAATATCATCATAGCCTCTAGTTATATGAGGTAGTCCAGTCATAAAATCTATAGTAATCATATCCCACTTCCACCTTGGAATGGGCAACTATTGCAACAATTTTGAAGGCCTCTAATATTTTAATTTTACCTACTAACAAGTAAGATACTTGGATACAAAATCAACAATGTCTTTTTTCATCTCATTCCACTAATATGTATTTTTAAATCATGATACATCTTGGTAGAACTTGGATGAACACTATAAGTAGAAAAGTGAGCTTCCTTTATGATCTCCTTTCTCAACTCATTAACATCTAGCATACACAACCTAGTGCCCAAACGTAATATGCCCTTACCGTCACTTACAAAATTTCTGGATTGACCCTGTTGTACCTATGACATTATCTTATGTAATTGTGGGTCTCTTCTCTGAGCTACCTTAGCTCTATCCAAGTACATTGATCATACTTTAAATTAAGCCAATAAACATTTCTTGGTTACCTTTCACTATAAACCCTAATCAATCAGTTCATGCAATTCTATAATGATTGGCCTCCTCTTCGAGCTAATATGAACAATGCTTCATACTGACTTCCTGCTTAAAGCATCAGCCACCACATTGGCTTTGCCTGGATGGTATAAGATAGAGCAATCATAGTCTTTCAAGAGTTCCATCCATCTTCTCTATTTTAAATTCAAATCCCTCTGCTGGAAGATATACTTCAAACTTTTATGATTAGTATATATCTCACAAGTTACACTATACAAATAATGCCTCTAAATCTTCAATGCAAACACTACTCCTGCCATTTCCAGATCATGAGTAGGATAATTTTGCTCGTGCTTCTTTAAGTAACATGAAGCATAAACAATTACTCTCCCATTCTACATTAATATATACCCCAGTCCTACTTGAGAAGCATCATAATACACTGTATATCCTTCATTTCCCAAAGGCAAAGACAAACTAGAGCAAAAGTTAACCTATCCTTGAGCAACTGGAAGTGCTCCTCACATTTATCCATCCACACAAACTTAGCATTTTTCTAGGTCAACCTTGTTAAAGGTGCAACAATTTTGGAGAAATTCTTTATAAATCTCTTATAATAACCAACTAAACCCAGAAAAACTCTTTACTTTCTTGACTATTGTGGGTCTCAACCACTCTGTAATGGCTTCAATCTTTTTTAAGATCCATTTGTATGCCATCTTTGGATACTACATATCCTAAGAATGCCACTTGATCCAACCAAAACTCATATTTTGAGAATTTGGCATACGATTGGTGCTCTCTCAAAGTTTTGAGCACCATTCTCAAATGCATAGCATGCTCTTCCTCACTCCTTGAATACACCAAGATATCATCAATAAACACTATCACAAATTGGTCCAAGAATTGCCTAAACACTCAATTCATCAAGTCTATAAAAGTTGTTGGGGCATTAGTCAACTCGAAGGACATTACCAAGAATTCATAATGACCATATCTTGTCTAAAAAGGAGTCTTAGGTATATCTTCACTTCTAATTCTCAACTGATGATACTCTGACCTCAAGTTAATTTTGGAGAAATGCCGAGCTCCTTGAAGTTGATCAAACAAGTCATTAATCCTCGAGAGATGATACTGTTAGTGATATGCACTAGGTCAATCATATATGAACATGTTTTGACTTTATCATTTTATTAATAATGAGGCTTTTCATTATCATTTTATAATACGATAATTACTTGAATAATCAATTCTTCCTAAGGTCATCAAGTATGTGACTTGATAGTAAAACCCTTAGATTAAATATGAGTTCTATTCAAATTATCCTTAGTCATTCATTATTATAAAGTTAATAATGAATTAAGGCTAGTATTGTATTGACTGATGGTTATGTTTTACTAATCATAAATATGAGATATTAAGTCAACTCATAGGCACTTATTTTGAGAAATGATGTACTGGATTGACCTACTATGAGAATACTACATAGATAATTGTCATAAGTAATTCACATTACAGTAATATTATTTTAGTCCTTTGACCTTAAAATCACCACAGTTTCCTACATAATTATTTTGTATTTTGACAAAGTCTAACATTGTCTTTAATAGGATGATGAAATAGATTGTTGTTGGATATAGAATGACTTATGTGAGGAATGTGAGTGATTGAGAAGGAATTTATTCCTTATTTAATCTGAGCAAGATATCTATGAGCCCCTTATTAAGATAGACTGAAGAAAGTGCATGGCCATGATAGAATGAAATGATAAAGAGTTATCATTCTTAGTCTACTTAAAATCAAGACATAATATAGTTGAATTGTATAAGGAGAACATATCAGCAATAGAAAGGTTAAGGGAGTGAAAAAAAGGAAAGAAGTTCCTCATTGCTAAGTTTGGTGGAACAAGACATTAAGCCAATACCAATAGCAATACCAAGGGATAATGCAAAATCAGCGCTCCTCAACTTTGGGAAGTAATAAAACAACCATATTTAGAGGAGCCATGCTCCCCTACCAAGTCTAGCAAAAGGTTCATTAGACACATATTTATCAAGATTATGATAAAGAGAACCCAAGAATATCACTCCAAGAGCATAGGAGTTTTCTACTACTAATGCTTGAGCTAAGGTGAGATATTCTAAAGAAGGCTTACCACTAGCAGGACAAAAGATAAACCTACAAATCAAAACCCAAAGAAAAGAGGCATGTTCTTGGGGCATAGGGTCAGTAGTGCGATAACACCAGGTGGTGATAACCTGATAAAAAGAGGAAATTCCTTTGGTTTTTATCGCTAAGGAAGGAAAGGCTTCTAAATCAATTAGACAGGGAATATTGAAACCTAGGATAGGCAAGCCTGTAAGGTAAAACATATCACAAAGGGTGACAAACATGGGACCTTCAGGAAATATGAAGGAGTTACAGTTTGGGGACCAAAATCTTAAAGCTCCTTATATCAGGTTTGGTTATAAGGTGATGGTCTCTTTACTCATTTATATCAGTTGATAAATCCCTAACTTTTTCCAATGAGACTCATAAAAGGGAGTCAGCCTATCAACCCATTTTTTCCATTCCTCATAATATTTATGCCATGTTTTCATTTTTCCTAATAATATATGAGGTTTAGTGGAAGAGTTAAGTACTAGTTTCTTGCTTGATAAAGATTAAAAAACTAGAGCTAGTGATCCTTGTGGAAAGACAGGCCCATAATAGTAACCATTTCAATCTGTGCCACTAGAGTTGTTACCCTTGAGGTTCTCTATATAAAGAGTTGGATGAGTTAAATTGAAGAAAGAAACAAAAGATAACTAGTAGAAAGAGTCAGAGAACTTACTTGAGAAGACATCAGATTTAATTCCTCAATAGAGAAAGCACCTAAAGGAGTATCATGACTATATCCTACCCTTGCAAATATTAAGTGCACACGTTCTTTAAAAATGCTTTACATTTTACTTAAGTTATTGTGCCGAATCAATAGATTATGGTAGACATTACATGTGTAAAATGTGTGGTAAGATGCAGTAATTGTCTACATGCTTTAGTTGATCATTTATTTACATAATTTGACTAAACTTTGTTAGTAATAAATAAAAAGTTTTTTAATACTTCTTTTGTGTTGTCTAGTTTTATTTGATTTGATTTCATTTTATGTTTTTATTTTAAGGTTTTTTTTTTCCTTTTGGAAGCTTTGATATTTAATCATACATAATGTTTTAGATTCATGCAGTAAAGCCATGCATTTGTATGCAATTAGCTAGTTGCATGCATAAGGATCATTCTTGCCATAATTTGCATGTTATAAGTAGACTAAGTGCATTGCAAAGTCCTTGCATGTTTTCACTAAAATAAAAAAAATGAAGTCATTTAGTTTTAGATAACTTATTTCACGTGCATTTATTCTCTTTTATGTTTAAGTAATATGTTTATTAAATATTTGTTCATTGTATTTTTGTTTGTTTAATCTTTGGAAGTGCGTTGTTTTATTTATATATTTATTTATTTTTAAATCTTAGTATTAGTACTTTATTTTTTAATTGTTTTTAGTGTTTAACATGCATAAGTATATAAATATGTAAATACTAATTAAATTTGCATATCATGAGTAGTGTTGTTCAAATTTTTCCTCATTTCTAAAATTCCTTGCATATTTTCATTTTTAAAATATAAAATTAATACTGAAATAAATCAAAAACATTTAGCTAAATTATTTGGTTAGTTCATTGTAATTATCTAGGTAGTTAATCTAGTTAATCTATTTCATATGTATTTTTATTCGTATATTTAGGTTTTATGTTTATTAAATTTGTGTGTGAATAATATTTGTTTAATTTTAGTGAGTGCATTGTCTTTATTATTTTTATTTTAATATTTGTTTTGCTTATAATTTTAGTTTTATCATGCATTACATATAATTATGTAAATATTATTTTATTCACAAATTTGTAAACATTTAAATATAGTATATATGCATACAATAAAAAAAAGTGTACAATAGTGGGTCACGTTTCAACTAAAGACAAAAATCAAAGCATGTATTTTAACTAAATGGCAGATTTTGTAAATAAAAAGAAAAGTGAGGTTTCTTATCTAAGGAATTGGTCCATTGCACAGGTGAAACTCTGTTCATCTTTCTCATTGCTGGTGACATTATAGCAATAATGGATGTTGACATGGCTTGGGTGGATGACACCAAAGCAGCTCCGGCTGACGACAAGGCAGCAGTCGTTGATAACAAATGATTTCCAGTTGATGAAGAAACAAACAAACCGTGAGAAGCAAGATTAATGACTGCTAGATTTTCAGTTTCTAATGGTGCAACTGAGATCAAAATTGATATAGTGTTGGCGACAGGTGGAAGCAGCAGCTGAAGAAGGCCGTAAAGCTCTGGTTATCTCCTTCATGTGTGATTCGAGATGAGATGTGGCTGTGATGTTGGATTCATGAGAAATAGCTCCGGTGAATGAAGAAAAACCTCCGGTGAAGAGAGGCATGGACGATAGAGGAGAAGTCATCATGGTATGGAAGAAATAGAATTATTTGGAATAAAGGGAGCTGGTGTTTGCAATGAGCTAGGGCTCGTACTGGTTTTAGTGAGAGGTTCTTCTTGACTTGATTTTTCAGGAGCAATGGTGGGCATATTTAATGATACAGAAAATTGAAGTTGATAATTTCTACATAGATTTATGAATTAATGGAGTTTGCTAAAAGAAGGTTAAGGGATACTTTATAATTTCAAGAGTAGAGATATTTTCAGAATTAATTTTGAAAGTGGTTTTCCTGGTTTTATTAGATTTTTGAGGAAGGACAAAGTCAGCTAGAACAAGACTTTGAATCCCTACAAAAGTTGGAGAAGTGCAACATTTTGACTTAAGTTTCTCCTTCCAAATTTAATAATTAATGTCAGAGTATCTAATTTTCGATCTCACCATGTTTAAGGGGTTCTACAGTGAAAAAAAAGTTCTAATATTTTTTTATGCTCAACCATTTATATGTAGGGGCCAATTGTTTGTACCAAATTTATGTTTTTAATGAAGCCCATGATTTATGTAGCCCATATCCCAAATTGATTCATTAATTTATTAATTAATTAGTCTGTTAGTTAAATTAGAGAAAATCAAGGGGAATGGGGATGTGGGAGACGGTTATCAAAAGAGAATGGATAAAGGAACTGGCTCATGCAGACAACAATCTCCCTACACACGTAACAACTACACAGACAAATAACAATCAATTAATTTAGCTTTTCTTTTTAGTTTATCTTTTATTTTCCGTATTCATTAAAGTTCTTGTTATTCCAGACAATTATCAATAGAGTTTCTTGTTTTTCAATTTAAGTTTTTAATGAATATTTTCATTTTCAATGCAGTCTCTACTTTCACTGTTAATTAAGCATTTTTAGTATTAAAATAGCTAATTCCCTACAGCTATTTTAAGAACCCAGTAGTTTAGATCCTTTAATCTACATACATAGTCATTTGGTTGGAAGTCAGTCATCTCGGTTGGTGTACCTCACACACCTGGCACGCTCACAAAATTATAGTAAAAGGGCTAGAGGCAAATAATAGTACACATTCTAAAGCTTATAAGCTCTACAATTCAACTACTAAAAAAGTATTGGAAAGTAGAGATGTAATCTTTAATGAAGGTGAGTCTTAGGAATGGGAGGATAACAAAAATGAGAAAGGAGGAAGCATTTTATTTAAGGAACCCAACACTCAATCTAAGGTTTTACAAGCAAGGTTAATATACATGCAACTAATAATGCCCTTAAAAGTCATACCTTACTCGTTTTGTCATAGATAAGTAGTAGTTTATCATCACTAAAACCTATCAAGATGAAAAGTCTATAAGAAATTTATGAAGTGACTGAAGAGGTTGATACTATAAACCTCTTTTATTTATATGCTAACAGTGAACCTTTAAACTTCTAAAAGGCTATAGAATAAGAAGTATGAAGGTCTCTAATGAAGGAAGAAATTTATACAATTGAGAAAAATAACACTTGGGAGTTGACAACATTACCAAAGGGTTGCAAGGCAATTAGAATTAAATGGGTTTATAAAATTAAAAAAGGATTTAACAGTGAAGAGGAGATGTATAAGGCTAGACTTGTAGCAAAAGGTTGCAAATAAAAGTATGGAGTTGACTTTGAAGAAATTTGTGTACCAGTAGCTCATATTGATACAGTGAGAATGTTGATGTCACCAGCAGCACATCATAATTAGAAGATCTTTCAACTCGATGTAAAGTCCACATTTTTTAATGGTGTTCTTGAAGACTTATATGTTGAACAATTAGAAGGCTTTGTGATAAAAGGGAACAAAAACAAAGTTTATCGTTTAAGAAAAGCACTTTATGCAGGAAGCACCATGAGCATGAAATTCATGGATTGATGGATATTTAATTGATAATGGGTTCATTAAATGTCCTTATCAGCATGCAGTTTACATAAATAAACATGACCAAGGATACATTCTTATAATTGGTTTTTATGTTGATGATTTGGTCTTTACTTGAAATAGTCAAAGAATGTTTGAAGACTTCAAGACTGCAATGTTTAATGAGTTTTGAGATGACAAACTATGGACTCATGACATACTTTCTTGGTTTAGAAGTTAAGCAACAACATGACGAGATTTATGTATCTCAAAAAAAGTAAACGAAGGAGATTTTTTAAAATTTTAAAATGAATTCATGTAACTAAGTAAACACTCTTATAGCAACAAGAATTTTAGTTAACAAAAATTAGAGAAGATGAGACAGTTAATTCAACGTTGTATAAAAGTTTTATTGGAAGTTTAAGATATCTAGTTATCACAAGAAATTTTCAAAGTCTCATTGGGATGCTGCTAAAAGAATTCTAAGGTATATTAAGGTACCTTAGATTATAGAATATTTTATGCTTATGGTGATAATGTAGAATTGATTTGTTACTCTAATAATGATCGGAGAGGTGACCAAGATGAGAGAAAAAGTACAACATGATTTTTTTTTAATCTTGGTTCAATAGCATTTACATGGACCTCATAGAAACAAACATTGATTGCATTATTAACATGTAGAACATAATATGTAGCAACTTTATCCACTACTTGTGAAGCAATTTGATTGAGAAATCTCTTGAAGGAATTTGGTTATTGACAAGAAAGCTCAACAATAATATTTGTAGATAACATGTCAAGCTCAACAATAATATTTGTAGATAACATGTCAGCAATAAAACTTGCTAAGAATCTAGTTCAATATGGGAGAAACAAATATATTTATACGATATATCATTTCCTCAAAGATCATACGAAATAAGGAACAATCATCTTAAAGTATTGCAATACAATGGAGCAAGTTGCTGATAATTTAATTAAGCCGTTACTAGTTCATATATTCACAAAACTAAGAGTGAAGTTCAAAATGAAAATGATTCAAGTTTTGGGGGATGAAAAATATTGGTAAGTTAGAATTTGCAAATTTCAAATTCACTTTTAAATATAAAAGAAAAAAATACAATTAAATGGGCTACGATCCAAAAATTTAGAAGAATGAGATTTTTTTTATATTTATATTTCTTTTTTTCACCCATTTTTTAAAACAATGGAATACAATATTTATAATGTTTTTATTACTAAAATCTCAATGGCTATAATTTATTATTAATATAAAATAATTGTTTTATATAGTAAATATTATTTAATGAAAAAACTAAAAATATTAAGTTTATTATTCTATTGGGTCCGTACTTGTGCATGTCAAGGAGATCATTAATGAAGAATAAAAATATCTTAAACGTGGCCGTTTCAGCAAACCCAACAGGCACTGAAGCGACAGATCGTTTATATTAGAAACAACAATCAACCCACGATTGCAGTTCCAAGGACTCGTCCGAGTAAACGAGTCACAATTCGGGTCAACCAGAGTGAGTAAAAAAACAACAATAATATAGCAAAGTTGAGCAGCGACACTGTATTTTTTATTTTTGGGGGTTTCTGTAGTATTGTAGTTAAACAATCGTAAACCCTAATGATTTAAATACTCACACAGACACACTCTCTAGCTGTCTCTCTCATCAACAACCATCCCTCCTCTTCGTTTTCGTCGTCCTCCTCTAAACCCTAGTCACCATTACTGTTTCAGTTTTAAACTCTTCTTCAAAACCTAGGGTTTAGGATCAGATTATCTTCAATCAAAAATAAAAAAAAAACAATTTCAATTTTCGAGTTTTTTGACTAAAAAAATTATTATTCAAAAACATGGATCTCTCTGGTCTTGCTCTTACTCTCCAAGCTGCTCTTAGTCCTCATCCCGATGAACGCAAGGCCGCCGAGCAAAATCTCAATCAGGTTTCTTAATTTCTGATTTTGGATTGATTGATTGATTGATTGATCATTTTTTTAATATAATTCATTAACTTTGGGGGTTTTCTTTAACGATGTTTGTGCAGTACCAGTATGCACCTCAGCATCTGGTGAGGTTATTGCAGATAATTGTGGATAATAATTGTGATATGGCTGTTCGGCAAGTTGCTAGCATTCATTTTAAGAACTTCGTTGCTAAAAATTGGGCGCCTCATGAACCTGGTAAATTTTTTTGTTGGTTTTAATCATTTGTTTATACTGAAAGATAGATATTGTGTGACGTAGTGTGCTAAAGATCATAATTGTTATATAGATGAGCAATCGAAGATATTGCAAAGTGATAAAGACATGGTGAGGGATCATATCCTTGTGTTTGTTGTTCAAGTTCCTCCTTTATTGAGGTACGTTTTTTTTTTTTTTTTATTACTGTTTGATTGGTTTTCTTTTATATTTGAATTTGGTTGACTTTTGAACTTTGACTTGATCTAATATTAATATGAACTTGAATGGTGTTCAGAGTGCAGTTGGGTGAGTGCCTCAAGACAATTATCCATGCTGATTACCCGGAGCAGTGGCCGCGCCTACTTGATTGGATCAAGCATAATTTACAAGATCAGCAAGTTTATGGAGCTTTATTTGTGTTGCGGATTCTTTCTAGAAAATATGAGTATGGATGATACTTATAATTGTTACTTTCTTTTGTTTGCTATGTATATAATTATTTTCTTGACTGAAGATTGGAAAGGCCATGATCATTTTTGGTGTGATTTGATGACTTAGTTTTGGACATTGTGCCTGCTGCTGACTGTGTATACATACTAGAGTGGTTGTTTGCTTTGTGCTATGTGATATTATGATGGAAAGTGAACTTTTTGCCACAAATGAAAGAGTGCAAGTACTGAGTACTCTATCTCCGAGTCTTCTCTTTAGATTGGTTGAGGCATTTTCTTCTTATTCTAAAAATTTTGAGTCACAGCGAGTATGATTGACTATTCCTTCATTGGATTTATTATATGTTTCATCTAGTCATGTAAGCATCAAAAAAATGGTTCTCTTTCTATTCATTGAATGAGTTGGTTGCAAAGGCATCACTTGATCTGCATTTGTCTCATAATCAGAAAAGAGCTAAACTATTTTTGTTTTATTAGTTATGAAATATATATTTTTCTTCTCTGTCTTAGGTTCAAGTCAGATGAGGAAAGGACACCTGTTTACCGCATTGTGGATGAGACATTTCCACATCTTCTTAGCATTTTTAACAGGCTAGTCCAGATTGCAAATCCATCACTGGAAGTAGCAGATTTGATCAAGCTTATTTGTAAAATATTCTGGTCATCTATATATGTAAGTTTGATGTGGTGTGTGGTGATGAATTCAAATAGTGTACTTTTTATGCAACGCAAATAATGTGCTGCCTTGTCTATATTGCATTTTCCTCAATTTTAGGTTTTTTTGGAGTCCACTGTAAATTTGTATTCTTTTTTTTTTCTTTTATACAGTGTTAAAGATTATGGTTTTGTTGTCGCTGTTAGGCACATTGCAAATATTTTTTTGTTCAACATAGGCTTTAACATCTCAATACACACATATGTATGTTTTTAAGAAACTCTGCTGTAGATTAAATGAAGTTTTCATTCTGTAATGAACTCTGGCCTGTCAAAGAAAGGAGGATGGATGGAGTACTAATTTTCCACATGAAACTTCGAATTATTTTGATGTCACTATTATTATTAGTTTGAATTGGTATATCATTTTGTTTAAATTCACATGTCCCTTTTTTTTTCATGTACTTTCAGTTGGAGATTCCAAAGCAGCTATTTGATCCTAATGTCTTCAATGCCTGGATGGTTCTTTTCTTAAATGTGTTGGAGAGGCCTGTTCCTGTTGAAGGGCAGCCTGTAGATCCTGAACTCAGGAAGTCCTGGGGGTGGTGGAAGGTGAAGAAATGGACAGTTCACATTTTGAACAGGCTATACACTCGGTAGGTGTTTAAACTTAACTAATTGTGGAATTATGGGATGTCTGCAGCTTGTTTTTGACTTCTGGCCATTTAAACACATAACAGGTTTGGGGACTTGAAACTTCAAAACCAAGAAAACAGAGCTTTTGCCCAAATGTTTCAGAAAAATTATGCGGGGAAGATTCTGGAGTGCCACTTGAATTTGTTGAATGTCGTACGCCTTGGTGGTTATTTACCTGACAGAGTTACCAACCTAATACTCCAATATTTGAGCAACAGGTACATGCAATTTGGTAATATGCTATTATGTCCTCTTCTATATTTCTTATATTTTATCCATATATGTCTTCCCATCTCATGCTATATGGCCATTTTTCTTTTTTTTTTCTCTTGAATAACTTTCTCTGCATCAAAGGACTTCTTATTCAGTGTGCGTGGATGAGACATTATGACATGATTTTCATCTGCACTGCTGCTGCAAAGTGTTCATATTTGATGGGTTCTTATGTAATGCTAATTTTGATTTACATGCAGTATCTCAAAGAATAGCATGTATACTCTCTTGCAACCACGACTTGATGTTCTTTTGTTTGAGATAGTTTTCCCTCTCATGTGCTTCAATGATAATGATCAAAAGCTTTGGGATGAAGATCCTCATGAATATGTGAGGAAAGGTTATGGTGAGTATGAGAGTATGAGAGTATTGATAGACAATTTATAAGACTAATCCTTTCACTACTTGTTTAATGCAGATATAATTGAGGATTTGTATAGTCCAAGGACTGCTTCAATGGATTTTGTCAGTGAATTGGTTAGAAAACGTGGCAAAGAGAATCTTCAAAAGTTTATTCAATTCATTGTAGAAATTTTTAAGAGGTATTTGTCCTATTTGAAATAGTAAGCCTAAAGTAAGCTGGTGCTTAATGGTAGTGTTTACATGTTCCCTTTACACAGGTATGATGAAGCACCAGTTGAATATAAGCCCTATCGACAAAAGGATGGCGCCTTGCTTGCTATAGGGGCACTTTGCGATAAGCTGAAACAAACTGAACCCTACAAATCTGAACTGGAGCGTATGTTAGTCCAACATGTTTTCCCTGAGTTTAGCAGCCCTGTTGGTCATCTTAGAGCGAAGGTGTGTTGCCTTTCTATCTTCTGTTTTATTTTTGACACTTTTTTGCATTAATTTATTTGATAATTATACCTGCATTTTGCTTTGGTACTTTGATGTTATTTGGATTCTTAAAGGATAGATTTCAAGTTGTTCCCTTGAGTAGGTGCTTATTTATCTCGTTCTTGTGGATACTAGGCTGCATGGGTTGCGGGACAATATGCCCATGTTAACTTCTCTGACCAGAACAATTTTCGAAAGGCCTTGCATAGTGTTGTTTCTGGGTTGCGTGATCCAGAGCTTCCTGTTCGTGTTGATTCAGTTTTTGCATTGCGAAGCTTTGTTGAAGCTTGTAAAGGTATGTAGTGGTTATGCACTTTCTGAATTTGTTTCTCTATGTTGTTTTTCTCACTAAATGGTCTTACTGATGCTGCAGATTTAAATGAAATTCGCCCTATTCTTCCTCAACTTCTTGATGGTATTCTGCTTTATTTTAGCTGTACTGAATTAAGATAGACGAGTTACATTTAGTTCAAATTTAACTGCAATGTGACTCATTTTCCTTACTCTTCTTCTTCCTTTTCCTTTAGAGTTCTTTAAACTAATGAATGAGGTGGAGAATGAGGACCTGGTGTTCACACTGGAAACTATAGTTGATAAATTCGGGGAGGAGATGGCACCCTATGCTTTAGGTTTATGCCAGAATTTGGTAATACCTGTTTAATTTTTATTTTTATTTATTATTATTTTTTTTTTTGCTGGAACATTTTCTACTGGAACCTGCTCTGCCCAAGGCTTATATTATATCCTTACTTTCAGGCAGCTGCATTTTGGAGGTGCATGAACACTGCTGAAGCTGATGATGAAGCTGACGACCCTGGTGCTCTGGCAGCAGTTGGTTGTTTACGTGCTATAAGCACAATTCTTGAATCAGTTAGTAGGCTTCCCCACTTGTTTGTGCAGATTGAGCCAACTTTGCTTCCTATTATGCGTAGAATGTTGACAACTGATGGTCAAGGTAGGCGTGTATTAAATGAAGCATAATCCTTACCTCTTATGCCTTCTCTCTGTTTGGGTGCATTTTCCTTCATTGAGATTATTCGACCCAGAAGAAATTCTATAATTGAACATCATAAAATTTTTCTCGTTTTCATGGTTGTGCTGGGATGTGGTTCTCGGTTTGTTTATAATTGGTATTGTTGTTAAGGACCTGGCAGTATTTCCCTTTCTCATCAGTGGTGGTTAGATTTTTTATAGCAAACTCCTTGCACTGTGGATTTTCCTTACCCAAGTTCTTATATTTTGAAGCAATTTCCTTATTTAACTAGAGGATTGTAACGTTTCTCTTTACATACGACTTGGATTTCAACTATTTAATGAAGCCTCAAATTTCTTGCATAAAGTTTGGTGTCTTGTGTCTGTTTGATACTTCAAACTTCAATCATTCAGATTGTCATGTTAATGTGTTCATATTTTTTGCGGCAATCTTTTTTTTTGCAGAGGTGTTTGAGGAAGTGCTGGAAATTGTTTCATACATGACCTTTTTCTCTCCAACAATATCCCTGGAAATGTGGACTCTTTGGCCTTTGATGTTGGAAGCATTAGCAGATTGGGCAATTGATTTCTTTCCAAGTAAGCATTCTGCTCATTTCTGCAATATTCTGAACTTGATGTTATGGGGAATTAATTTCCCTGCACCTTTTCCTCCCTTTGATGAAAAAGAGAGAGTGAGATTTTATTTTGCAATCACTTTTGAGTGCTAGTGTCTTCTTCTTGACTGCTTCTTTTGAAGAACCTTGTCTGTGTTGCTTCTCATGATGTTCAATTGATGCAGATATTCTGGTTCCCTTGGACAACTACATATCAAGGGGAACGGCTCATTTCCTAACATGCAAGGATCCGGATTACCAACAAAGCCTTTGGAAGATGATTTCATCTGTGAGTCCTATATGAGTTGTTATGAATTATCTTTGCTGCGGTCTTTTGATTGACATATGTGAAAAGAAAATGTTGCCCTGATTGGTATGGTCGGTATTTATGACTTTTCTTTTGTTCATACTTCTCTAATCTTCATGCAGATCATGGCAGATAGAAATTTAGAGGACAATGACATTGAGCCAGCACCAAAATTGATTGAAGTGGTTTTCCAGAATTGTAGAGGTCAGGTGGATCACTGGCTTGAGCCATATCTCAGAGTCACTGTTGAGAGGTTAAATAGAGCAGAGAAATCATACTTAAAATGTCTTCTCATTCAAGTGGTAAGGATTGTGAATTGACCATCATATTACCTTTTAATAGATTAATTTCTTTAAAAGAAATATCCTTGACTCTTTAAACTTTGTTTTTCTTGAGTTGATGGTCATCTATCGCTGACATTGTACTCCATCAGATTATGAGTTTAATTTGAATTTGGTATAGCTGTTACAATGTGATGGCAGTTAAATTAAAGACACTAGAATTATTTTAGTGGTTCACTTTCATATGCTGACTGCACCAGTCTATTAGCTTGGCTGTACAAATAAAATTGTTGAATGATCTTTTCTTCTATTGCATTTAAGTAGATAGGTAGTGTGAAATAAATTAGTGCGTTTAGTAACTTAAAAAAAATGTTATTAGTGAAGGTCTCGTTTGTATTAGTGTGACTTTCTGAATGTCATTTATCTGTATTTGGCAGATTGCAGATGCCCTTTACTACAATCCAGCTTTGACACTAAGCATACTGCAGAAGCTTGGTGTTGCTACTGAGATATTTAACCTCTGGTTCCAGATGTTGCAACAAGTTAAGAAAAGTGGCGTGCGGGCCAATTTTAAAAGGTAGTCTGCTGCGCTTTGATTCTGCCATATGGTGAAGTATTGGTATTAATTAAATTTGAAGCAGTTTTTGTGCTGTTTTCTTCTTCTGTTGGGAAGTGTTTTCCTCTTCTATTGGTCTGTATTTGTCATAAATAATGTTGTTTACAGGGAGCATGACAAAAAAGTTTGTTGCTTGGGGTTGACGTCACTACTTGCACTCCCTGCTAATCAATTGCCAGGAGAAGCTTTGGATCGTGTTTTCAAGACCACTCTTGATCTCCTAGTTGCTTACAAAGATCAAGTTGCAGGTCTCTGTCTTGCTCTTCAGTCATGGCCATTATATTCCCTTTGATTTATTCTAAAGTTATTGCAATATTAATACTCTTATTGGTATTGTGTACATTCACAGAAGCTGCAAAGGAAGAAGAAGCTGAAGATGATGATGATATGGATGGTTTCCAAAGTGATGATGAAGATGATGTTGATGGGTCTGACAAAGACATGGGAGTTGATGCTGAGGATGGGGATGAAGCTGACAGCATTAAACTTCAAAAGTTAGCTGCGCAGGTTTGTACAGTTGTACTAAACATTTGTTTAAGTAAATGCTTTTTTTTTTTAATTATCACATAATGGGACATCTCAGGCAAAGGCTTTCCGCCCACACGATGAGGATGATGACGACTCTGATGATGACTACAGTGACGATGAGGAGCTGCAGTCACCAATTGATGAGGTGGACCCTTTCATTTTCTTTGTGGATACTGTCAATGGTGAGCGAGCCTTTCTTCCTTCTGCATATTTGACTTTACATACAATTATTGGGCCTTGTCCGACTTACTCTTGTCCCTCTTTTGTTTTGTTGCTTTGAATTAAGTTATGCAAGCATCAGATCCATCAAGGTTCCAGAATCTTATGCAGTCTCTTGACTTCCATCACCATGCGCTTGCAAACGGTGTTGCTCAGCATGCTGAACTTAGAAGAGTAGAAATTGAAAAGGAAAGAATGGAAAAGGCATCAGCTACTGTTGCTTCGTAACTTAGAATTTTGGATACAAGGTGGCTCAAGTTTGCATTGCTTTCACGTTCATTGCCTATTTCATTCATTTAGGAATGTTTTAGAGGGAATGAGAGTCAATATCAGTTTCTTTTGGCTGGTCCAAGGGTCATGGGGGTCAGTAGGGCCTAGAGTAGTGCTTCAAGATATTTGGTGCATTGATTCATGCATATGCCTGAGTTCCCATTTGCTTAGAAGATATTTGAGATTAGGGAACTTTGAGCTGTGACTCTCTGCCTTGGTTATGGGGTATTGATCATTTGCCGAGCCTGGCCAATTCTATGTCAGAAGAGGCCTATCTCATCTTGTTTGTGTTGTCATTTTATTTCTTATTTTTTTTCCTTGAAAATATATATATAATTTTTGGGGTCTCTTATAGCATATTTGCAGTCACCTACTGCATAAATTGCCTATGATCCTTTGAAGAACTTTTATATTTGGGGTTTGAAAGCAAGGAGGGGTCAGGCGAACAGTCTTAAGGTTTGGTCACGTTTCATGGATAGGAATCATCTAGGGTTGATGATGGCTGTAATGATAATTTTTGGTAAAGTGTAGCAAATATTCTTTTTTCTTTTTGCTAAATTTTGTAACTGAGTATAGTCTCTACGAAGAGTTCTGGAGTTTTGGGTTTACTGCGGGGGCTTCCAAGGGTAGCTAGCAGGCGCAGCTGATTGTAAAACATTGAATATTCTTTTATATAATGTGGTTGAATGAAGAGGAAGGAATTGGTTTGTGCATACCTCTTTTTTATATCTCATCAGGGACAGCATGCACTGTCTTCTAAAGTTGGGTTCTCGTGAGCACAGCCTTTACAAGTTGGCAGAGCTAGAAGTCATCATCACATTCCTATTCCATTACACAGGCGAGAAATCTTGCTCGAATTTCATGATTTGCCAGAAAGATAATGCCATATGTCGCATATTATTTTAGCGTGTGGACATTTAACAAAACTGTCTTTAGTTACAGGTGTTCTAAAATGTTTTTTTAATAAACAATAATAATGGCAAGACTTTTTTGTATATCAAATTTTAGTTGTATGCTCTAACAGAATGTCTACAGAGGATAGAAATCAGAAAAAAGAATAAATAATTTTTTACTTTTTATCCTTGAAAATTTTAAGGGAAAATGAAAAAGGTTAAGGGTAAAAGAATAATAGAAGAAAAATTAGCAAGAGTTATGTGAAAATTTGAAGAGATATATGATAGTAAAAATTAAGGATAAGATAGCAGTATAAGAAAGGATAATAAGAATCAAGAAAGAGCATTGTTTTAAAGATGTTTTTAATATAAATGGAGGAATAACTCTTCTTTCTTAGAATTGAGGGAATAATTTACAATTAAATTGAATAGAAGTGAATTAGAAAATGAAAAGGCCAAAATGCATAAAGGGTGTTGAGAAGAGCACCCAATAACCAACTGCATATCCCTGTAATGTACTCCAACTGTACGAAATAGGGACGAATTCAGAAGTTTATAATACATTTACTCGTATTTAATCGTTAATAATAATGACATAGCATAGATGATGATGATGATAGTAATAGTACTGGTTGAATCTATGATAAACGTTATATTTTCAAGATTATGGAAAATTTATTGTATATCAATAAAGAAAATGAAAGTACACCAATAGTTGTTGAAATTAGTGGGTACAAAGTTGTTTTTGTTTAAATTAGATTTTCAGTTCGAATTTTAGTATATACAGCAGAATTAAATTAGTTGTTGGGAGAACACTCATCATTTAGAAAGAAATGAAAGTATAATTTTGTAAAGTTTAATGCTGCATAAATTGTTATAAAAATAAATTTTTTTTAGAGAAGTTATAAAAATAGAATTTTTTTTAAAGATATAAAAATAGAATTAAACTATCATAAAATTGCTGTTTTTTTAGGAAATCATAAAATTGCTGTTAGTAAAGAGAAAAACGGGTATTGTTATATTCTAAAAAAATTATGAATCTTAAATACCTTAATTTTTTATTTGTTAAAAATATTTCATAAATTATATATATATATATATATATATATATATAAATGGAGGCTGGATAGACACAGATTTTGTAGGTTGTTTAAAAGGAAACAACCGTCTCATTTATAAATTATTTGCAATAAAAGTGATAAATCTATATCTATATATTTATATATTCTATATCTATATTAAATGCTGAACTCCAAAATTATTAAGTTTAGAATTTGACAAGTGCCTATTCATATAAATGTTTATATGTTGAATTATTAAAATTTACAATATTTTTCTATAATAAATATATAAAAAAATCTTATTTTAAAATACACATGTTCTATCTTATATAACACTCTCTAAGAGCATTTTCAACCCACTCTTTATTTAACATAAACTTTTTATTATAAAGAGTGATTGTAAAAAAAATAGTATTCTAACCCACTCTTTAAAACTAAATTATAGATTAGAGTGTGTTCACTCTCTATTCAAAATGTTAATTAGTAGAGCTCTATTTTCCATACACATCATTATTTTACATTGTCTTCTTTTATTTCCTAAAATTTATTCCTTTTTCTTCCCACAATATTTAAAAATTAATATTAAATATTTTTAGGATAAAACAAAATGAAGAGTAATATAAAGAGTATATTGGACTTAAATAAAATTGTTTACTCTTTATATTAAAAGATATTTTAAGATGTTCTTTATTACATAGAATATGTTCTTTATTTTAAAGAGTACCATTGGAGATACTCTAATTCTATTATATCTAAAATATTACTCTTACTTTGCATAAAAATTTACATATGTTATTCTAATTAAAACATATTTTTTTCAATTATTATCTGTTTTTATTTTTTTTTATTTATTCAATTATTATTATTATTATTATACATATTGAAAATATATATGTATTCTTAAAAAAATAATAAAATAAAATTATTGGAATAATATTTAAGTTCTCATTTTTATATTTAATTAAATTGTAATTTTAGTTTATTAAAATTATTTAAAAATATATATATTGATAGTCCGTGTTAGTTACATTAAATATTAGTGGATGATGAGACACGAACTGCAATTGGCAAAATTTTACTGTTACAGTATTAGATAACAGTATATATGAAAATTAAAAAAAAAAAACTCTCATATGCAGCTGCAGCCTTCAAAACAGGAAAAAAAAAAATCCTGCATCAGTATAAAATTAACAGTATTGCATTCTCTGACTCGAGAGTTGTATGCAACTTCAAACTCTATGCGTTATCTAACACTATTTTAAACTGTCTCAACTTAAATTCTAAACACCTGCTTATCTGTAACAGATAAATCTTAATTAAAGATAATAAAGCAGTTTAGAGTTTCACTTCATCTGAATTTAATCTTTCAAGGGTCAAGGCAAGTGTTATAAATGGACAACGGCTAATCCTTTCCGAATTTATTCTTCATATTTCTTTGATTCTTTACTGGTTTGATTTCAGTCTTATCACAAAAATTCTTGGGTTTCTTTTTTTTTTCCATTTCTGTTGTGAATACTGGCAGGTTTGATTCAAAAGCAATATTGCCCAGTAGTTAGAAACTCCGTTTGACTTGTTGGAAATGCTTGCTGGAAACACGGTACTGAACGTAAGAAGTGAGTATAAGTTGATTCAAAAGCAATATTGCCCAGTAGTTAGAAACTCCATTTGACTTGTTGGAAACACCGTACTGAACATAAGAAGTGAGTATTAGTAGTGTCAACAAAGAAAAAATTAGTGTTGGCTTTTTTCTTGAACACCTGATGTGTTATCTTCTTGACGAGTTTACATAGTTTACAGATTCTGTTTGAATTTGACAGGGCTCCTCTGCTTAATCTGATTTTTCCTGGAAGTGGAAAAAAAAAAAAAAGAGAAAAATGGTGGAAGGGGGTGTTGTAAAAACAGGCAAGACAGAGTTCAGAGAATGTTGGACGATGGCATGGCAGACTCCTTATATCATGAGACTTGCACTTTCAGCAGGCATTGGAGGATTTCTATTCGGTTATGATACAGGTTGATTAGTTAATTTAACTTCAAATTTTTAGCAAATATTTTTGTCTTTTCAATTCGTGAAAAAATAATCAATTTTCTCGGAAATGTGAATCAGGTGTCATTTCTGGTGCCTTGCTTTATATCAGAGACGACTTCCAATCTGTCAACAGGGCAACATGGCTTCAGGTTATGACTTGATATATTACCTCTTGGATTTGCTTTCCAAGGTAAATTTGGAACCGATTGGAGGGTGTTTGATATTTTGATTTCTGTTGGTAAGCAGGAGACGATTGTGAGTATGGCTGTTGCAGGAGCTATTTTTGGAGCTGCAATTGGTGGGTACATCAATGATGCTTTTGGGAGGAAGAAATCAATTTTAGCTGCTGATTTTGTGTTCTTTATCGGCGCATTGATCCAAGCTGGTGCTCCTACTCCTTGGGTTATCATTGTGGGAAGACTTCTTGTGGGTTTCGGTGTTGGAATGGCATCTATGACGTCACCTCTATACATCTCTGAGTCCTCACCTGCCAGAATTAGAGGTGCACTGGTTAGCACAAATGGTTTGCTAATTACAAGCGGTCAATTTCTGTCTTATCTTATCAATCTTGCATTCACTCAGGTAATCTATAAAATAACACTAACTTTGATGTTGAGATTTTAGTTTAATGGCCACTGGTTCAATTTACCATGGATTTTTTTTTTTTTTGCGTTTAGGCTCCTGGAACATGGCGTTGGATGCTTGGGGTGGCCAGCGTCCCACCTCTAGTTCAGTTTTTTCTCATGTTATCACTTCCTGAATCCCCTAGATGGCTCTATAGAAAGGTTAGAAATCAATCTCTTTAAAGTTTCTTCGCTCAAAAAGTAGTATGTGTAGTGACATAAAATTTGTGTTTAAATCAGAACAAGATAAATGAAGCAAGGGCAATTTTGGAGAGAATATATCCAGCTAATGAAGTTGAAAACGAGATGAGCGCCTTAGCTACATCCGTTGAAGCTGAAAAGGCTGATGAAGCTGCTATGGGTGAAAACTTGATAGCGAGATTAAAGGGTGCATTTAAAAACACAATAGTTCGTAGAGGACTTTATGCAGGCATCACTGTTCAGGTTGCTCAACAATTTGTGGGTATTAACACCGTCATGTACTATGCTCCCACCATAGTTCAATTTGCTGGATATGCTTCAAAATCAGTGGCTTTGGCTCTGTCTCTCATTACTTCTTTCCTTAATGCTTTTGGCACTGTTATCAGTATGGTATTTGTTGACAGACATGGAAGGAGAAAGTTGATGATTATTTCAATGATTGGGATAATTTTATCCCTTGTAGCTTTATCTATCGTATTTATGGAAGCTTCTGCACATGCTCCTAGGATTAGTTCGATCGAGTCTGCACATTTTGGTGTAAACTCTACTTGTCCGACATATCTTACAGCACTTGATCCATCGAAATGGAATTGCATGTCTTGTCTGAAAGCACAATGTGGTTATTGTTCTAATCCTGCCAGCAATGTAAGTTCCAATCAATCTATTATGTTAAGTTGATCACTTTGTTCTGTTGAAAACTTGATTCTGACTTGCTTGTTTTATGTGATCAGTACCTTCCCGGAGCATGTGTGGCTTTAACCAGCGACTTAAAGAGTGCATGCAAGGCAGAGAATGGTGTATTTTTTGAGAAAGGCTGCCCAAGTAGATTCGGAATTCTCGCAGTTGTTCTCCTTGCAATATATATAATTATTTATGCACCTGGAATGGGTACTGTCCCATGGATTGTGAACTCAGAAATATATCCCTTGAGGTATAGAGGACTTGGCGGAGGCATTGCTGCGGTATCTAATTGGAGCTCGAATCTCATAGTGAGCGAGACCTATTTAACTCTCACAGAGCATCTTGGTGCCGGAGGCACATTTTTTGTATTTGCTGGAGTTTCTTGCATTTCGCTTGTGTTCATTTATTATTATGTACCTGAAACAAAAGGTCTGACGTTTGAGGAGGTAGAGAAAATCCTTGAGCAAGGCTACAAGCCAAGCTTGTGTGGTGGGGATAATACAAAGAAGCAGCAAAAGAGTGATGTCCAGGGTGTTAATAATGGTTCATAAAGGTTTGAATCAAAGGAGAGAAAAAAATAATTAAAAAAAAAAGGCTTTGGAAGCTCGGATTGGTGGTCAATAGTATCATTTTACTCTTCTTTTTGTTAATAATTAATTAATGTAGAGATAGGAATCGTATTTGCTGTTAGCATTTTTTTTTTCTTGAACCTTATTGATGTTAGCATGTTAACTGTGTCCAGTCAATTTCAGTCCTATTATTAATCAAATTCCGACTGGTGAATGTAACTAAGGTCTACTACTAGTGATGAATGAACTATATTTTTGTTCATTTGATGATATTTGATACAAGTAGACAGAAGAAGATAGGTGAAGCCATACTATCTTTCCCTTAATTGAGAAGGTGGATTTTGTTTTTCAGGACAGTTATGCAGTAATTTTTCCTGAGAAAAAAACAAATAAAAAGCAGGAATTATGTTATTCGAACATCTAGCTGTGGGTGGCATGATTGTAACAAAATTTACAAGGGAAATGCCTACAGTCCGCAAGCAACAGTTTGTTGCGACCCATGCCAAGTTCATATATCGTCTCCCGCCCAATTAAGGGGCACAAAATGGGCCACTACACCTAACATCCTCCAATTTACAGATTAGTTTGTTCAAACTAATAAAACTAGCTAGTTCAGTTGTCTGAAACCAAATTTCAAAAAAATGTTCAATCAATTAGCCATGTGTAGTTACTATCTCAAAAAGCCAAGTGAATTTGGATATAGAGCTACGTATTTATAAATTTACAGTCATGGCATGTTCTTGACATTTTATTGTCTCATATCTGACCCCAAGAAAGATCATTGTGCCTCAAGGAAAGTGGCTCAATGCATAATATTGAAAGTGCCCATCTGTTGTCATAGCAAAGGATCGAATTGGGTATATATTTGATAGCAAGTTTTTACGTATAGTGGTGAAGCATTTTGAATCATATCTTAAGGCCTTGAGCTCAAGACCCATTTCGTATATATGCAAGTTAATGTTCCCCTGTTGGTTGTATTGTATGTAGATAAAAGAATTAAGAATAAAGAAGGGAATAATAACTTTTTCCATAAATAAATTGAGTTTGGGATTTATTTGAACTTTAAATAGAAATTTCGAATTTATTTACTGAAAATGTTTATAATTCTTTGATATGAATTCATGGGACAAATTAACCGTTTATTCAAAAAAAAAAGTTATATATTCCACTAGTAATTGTTTAATTTGTACTATTTATTTTTATTTGGTTACAAAATTTTAACTTATTTGCAATATTTTATGCTTAGGCCAACAATGTATATCGGATTATATTATTGTAATGTCAGAAAAGGGATAAACAGCTTGGAATTGAACCAAGAAATTAACTAATACTATTAAAATTGAAATGGATTACGTTTTGTCTTCTTTAAATTCTAGTTTAAACAAAACATTTCTTAATCTGGAGAGGACAAGAAAGAAAAGAAAAGAAAAAACTGCTTTAGCTTTGGCGCCTTTGGAATATGGAATAGATACATCATAAAATCAAATTGAAAAAAAAAAAGTCAAAAGAAATTGTTTAATTTTTTTTGGTGTTAATTCTGGCAGTACTGCTTGGAGGGGAATCTTCGCAAGCTAACATCTATACTACATATTAAAATGTGGATCCCATTTGTTACAGTTAATAGATGGCTGAGTGCATGGTTTCACCGTGAACTTTACTTAATTAATCTTTAACATTTTTTAATTTTTATTATTTTTTATTTAATTTTTAAATTTTTATTTTAAATATTTTTTACCTTTTAATTTATATTTTTAGATTCTATTTAACTTATATAATATCAAAAGGGACAAACATTTAATTTTAAATAATTTTGAAGACATTTAATTTGGTCTAAAATTTACTTTTAATTATACTTTCTCTTTCATTAAACTTATTTTAGTGTATATAAGTTTCTCTTGTATCCATATCAACATTAATTTATAAAATACTTAAGAAGTACTAGAGGTTAATTGAGTACAATTCATGGTAAAATTATGCATTTGACTATTAATAGACAGTTGTTAATAGACATAATACATATGTTGCCTCGTATATTTGTCATTTTTTATCATTTTGACATTCTTACTTATATTTTTACCATTTTAACATTTCAATTTACCTAAAAATATAATTTATAAACACCTTGCGGCACAATAATAATAATAATACAAATTAGGCGCGTGTTGTGCCACCTTTCAGCATAATAATAATACAAATTAGCAAACGACACAAGGAGCACCATGAATAACCCCTCGAGATAAAGGGTTCTCCAATGGAACAAGAACCCTATCCTCAACATACTTTTTTCCACGTAAATCCATCCCCAATATCTAGTTGTACCACCTGACTAATCTTGCTACCTATTCGCTCCATCGAAATTCGATCTCTTCAATCAAAAGGGAGATCAGACAATTGAACCCAAAATGGAACTGTTTGTAGCATATCATTGATGATTTGAAAGTTCTTTGGGCAATCAGCCAATGCCAACAGACATTTATCAAAGTGTCAATGACCCTTTTAACCACATTATGTTTATACCCGAAAGAAACCACCTTCTAACTCATTAACATTGAAATCATTGGAAAGCTCCCAAGCACCCATCAAAGCATTCTCCATAGCACGCATCACAATAGGTCTAGATGATAAAAGTTTGCCCACCAAAGAGATGTCCAAAAGACGATCCTTTTCTGCATCGTGCACATCTTGTAAAACAATTTTAGGTTCTTCATCTTCCGTTAATTTGAGTTTGTTACACAAACTAGCCAGATCCTCACCAAACTCAAAGAATCACAACAATGAAGATCTCCCAAATCAACTTAAATAAAATAGAACAAAAAGAAATGCCACCATTAAGGATGAAAAACCTAACTAACAAAAGCTTCACTAGCTGAAGAAAAGAATAAAGATGAGCTTAGATTCTAATCCTAACCACGAGAAAGACTCCACACGATAAGAGAGAATTCCGATTGTGTTAACAATAAAATCTTAAATGCAAACAAAATGATTATTCCAAACTTTTCAATTTCTAGCAATTTGGTATTTCAATATTATATTTATAATAAATGAATATATGAATCTGTAAAATAAATCACAATTCAATATATGTAGCAAGTCATTTCCAAGTGGCAGGTTAACCAGTATTTTTAATTTTTTTAATTATCTTAAATAAGATAATTTAAACACCTAATTTTACATTGCAATACAAGAATTTACTTTTTTTTATTTTATTATATGGTGATATAATTTTATTCAATAATTTAAAATAATCTAAAAATGTATGTATTGATAAATGTGACTCTTATATTATACAAATTTTTGTTGAATCATCTCAAAGTTTTTACTTATTTGAATTTTTAGTTAAATCGAACTAATTTTATTCTGGATCAAGATTGAATTAGAGTATTTGTTTGAGTATAGTAATAATGATTAACTAATAATTTGAAAGTAATCTACTAAATACATCAAAATGTGATTTATTTGCAGGTTCATACACACATTTGTCATTAAAAAAGTTTGAACCTTAAATTGTCAAAATTAAAAAAGTTTACACATTGATAGTATATATAACCATTCTTATTAGTTTAGTGGCTTAGGTGATTGACATTATAAAATGAAGTCATAGGTTCAGTCCCCCTTCACCCAACTGTTAAAAAAAAAACTATTTCTATTCAAAATAATCATTTACCAATTGATGAGTGTATTTTTATACGTATATGTATTGTAGTATCAAATAATATTATAACATTTAATGTGAAAAATACAAATTAAAATCTAAAAAAATAATGTTATTAATAAATTTAAAGATTTACTTCATCAACAAGTCTGGAAATCATTATTTTAGTTAGTTATTTTTATATAACCTATATAAAATGTATAAAAGTTAAGGACTTACTTTAGTTTTGCCATCTAGGACAAGTTTTGCCATGTAGAAATATTACTTCTAACTATTTTTCTAATTTTTATATTTTATTTTATTTTCACTTTATAAAATATTAATAATGAGCATTAATATTTTTATATTTTATGACCTTTCAAATTTTTAATTATATTTATTTTAATTTTTATACTTTTATATCTTATATTCTTGATTTTTTTATATTGTCATCTTCTCATATTTATTTTAATTTTTAAGATCTTAAATTTTTAAAATTTATATTTTTAATCTTTTACCATTTAATAATCAAACTTTTATATTCGTTGTAGTTACCAATTATTTATTTAAATTTTTATCATGTCATATTGAAAATTTTTTTACATTAAAATAATTCATGAGTTTTTTATTTTTTACATCACCTTCTACTTTTTGTGATTTATAAATATAAATTGATCTAATCACACACATAAATATATATAATTTGTTTTAGTTTTTTGCAGCAAATATTTATTATTTGTTTAATAGTTTTAATAGTAAATTTAAAAGGGATCGTAAAAATTAAATGATTTTAATAAAAATTACTTATTTGATATATAAGTGATACAATTTTTAAATTTACTATTATATATATAAATTAAAATTTTTAAAAGCTTTAAAATTTTATTTAATACAATTTTTTAAAACTATACTTTAAAAAAATTATAATAAATTATCTATATAAATAAATAAAAGTTAAGTATACACATTTTATCATCTAGGATAAAAGTGCCATGTGGCAATTTTATTCCTAACTATTTTTCTAATTGCTTATTTTATGTTATTTTTGCTTCACAAAATATTAATGAGCTTTAATTTTTATATTTTATGATTTCTCATGTTTTTAATTATATTTACATGTTAAAAATTTTCCAATTTCTAATTTTTTTTCACTTCACAACGTGTTAAACTAACTATATAAAATATATAAAAGTTAAGGATATATATTTTACCAAGTAAGATAAACTTTATAATATCATATTTTTATTCCTAACTAAATTTTCTAATTTTGATATTTTAATTTTTAATTTTTTTATCTATAATAAATAATTAAAATTATGAATCACAAAGTTGTAAAATAAATTTCTTTTAGTATTTATATCATGAGTTATTGATTGCCTATATTTTATAACCTTTCATATATTTATTATTATTTTAATTTTTAATTTTTATTCTTTATTGTTATATTTTAGTTTTAAAATTTTATAATTATTTATTTATTTATAATATTTGTGTATTTCTTTATTAAATTTAATAACAAAATTATTTTATATAACCCGCATATCATGTGGGCACTAAATTAGTATAAAATGTATGCCTAGTAGGATTATTCACCATGTTGCATTTCCTACATTTCACAAATTTTTAGTTTTTTTTATAACTTTTATTATATATATATAAGTACTTGTAACATCTATGTCCTCAAACATATAAGCCGGAGATTGAATTTATTAAAATAAATGATTAATTAATCACATTAAATCTTAAATTGATTAAAATAATTAATCAAGGTATTTAATTTATATAATGGTGAAGACTAAAGTTTGAGAAGGTTTTAGATGAAGGATTTAAAATGGAATTTACTTAGTGAGGTGTCACTTAGCATGTGAACTCTTATTTTTAGAATGGACACCTGTAATAAAAAAGAAGAAGGGCTCTCTGCAATTAAAAACGTAGAACAACAAAAGGAAAAGAGAAAGTGCTATTGCTGAGAACAATAAAAAGGAAAGTGTAAAGCTTAAGAAATATCAAACTTGGAGCTGCATTTTGGGTAGTTTTAAAGTCCGCATGTTGATCTTTAAGGTGTGTAAACTCCACAACCATTGATTGGCAAGCAACTAATTGCCATTTTAAAAGAGAATTCATGGAGTTTGAGCTTTGTTTTCATAGGAGTTGTTGTGATTTGCAGATCAAGTGAAGTTAAAGAAGTAGTTGGATTAGAGCTATATCTTGAGAAATCAAGCAAGTGGTTAGTGGGTTATTGAGTTTGATTGATAAATAAGTGAGTGATCTTTTTCATTTCTTCTTGCTTTATCATTTCTGAAATTTTCTTGAGGCTATTCAATTGATGTTCTAAAAAAATATATGTTTTTTGTTTGTTGTGGATGACTCTTCTCTTCTTTGATCATAAATTTTTGTAATTTCCTTGGAAAATTCATTGTTTCATTAATTCTGAAATCCTTATTGATGAATTTGCTTAAATTCTGGTTGCACATTGCTTTTGAACTGCTGATTTCTTTTAATTGAATTTTTTTGTTATTAATCATATTTTGCATTTAAAGTATGTCTTGGAAGAGTTGAATCGAAATTTGTTTAGCATGTTGCTATTTTCATTACTGAAGATATGCTATTGTTATTGAGTCATGAATATATATATATATATATATATATATATATATAAACTTAATGTTGAATAGAAGAGAACAATAATATTTTGTTTCTTTTTGGAAAACGGGTTAAGGAAACTAAATTCTTGGTCTGACTGAGCAACACAACCTGCAGAAGTATGGTAGGCATTGTAAACTTGCATAAGCCGTATCTTGAGTTTTATAACTCCAAATAAAATGATTTTTGCATTAGTAAAAACTATGAATGTTCTCTACAAATTTGACAGAAATAACAAAAACTCATTTCGGCTGTTTTGAGGTGCCACTTTTTATTGCTCAAACTCTATTCACAGCTCGACCCTCCAAAAGTATTTTTGGTGTTTCTCCTTGCTCACACATCCAATTAATTAAAACAAATTTAAAATTACTCTAGACACAAAAAGCTAAAAATATAAATATGGAGAAAATAATTTAATAATAATGACCATGAAATTTTTGGTGAATTTTATCATGTTGACAGCTCATTGTAAGTCTTGATATTTTAAACTTGGAACTTTTCCCTAACTAAAACCTGAAGTATAATTAACCCAAATTCATTTATTTTTATGTTCTATACTTGAATTCGAAACTCAAAGTATTTACAAGCTATACTAACATATTTTTTAAAAAAATGATTAAATTCTTAAGTGAGTAGCTACAATGGTATTACAATGGAGGTTTATAATGACATTTGAACTTGATGAGTTTAGCCATAAATTAACCTTAAATACAACCTTGAATTTTTATAATGTGAAACCAAGTTAAAGTTGAGAATCAAATAAAAAAAGTCTAGTAAAAGAAAGAACTATTAGTGACGCCACTAGTGGCTCCAAAAATATTACCCTTTTCACTCCTTATTAGATATAATAAAATCAATAAGCTGAGAGTACCTCATTCTTAAATAAATTAACTAGAAGCAAAGAGGAGGATTTAAGGAATGCAAAGGGATTTACTTGCTGCAAGTTTAAACTTCGAAATGTATACTGAGAACATTATAATTAACCTTAAGACTTAGACTTCGAGACTAAGTTTATTGCTAAAAGAATCACAACAAACAATGAGAATAAAATGTTGTAATTGAAATTGTATAGAGCAGTGTCGTGCTTGTGTTTGTCGACATATTATGATGAGTCATATTTTTGATATATGTGAAAATATATTTGTTTTTTTGTGTGAGATTTTTATAAGTTAAGTTGTATTGTTGGCCAACTATTAATAATTATCTTTAGGACAACGCATATATTCAATATGCCTTTAGAGAAAATTTATGTGGTTATAAAGTATGCATATTGAATTTTATAAACCATTGTGCTTAGAGAAAGAACTATATATTATTATGTAATGAGAAAGAGCTAAACATTATTGTTCTTTGAGAAGGAGCTAATGATAATTATATCGTCAGGGTTACTTCTGGAATACATTGTGTTTATAAATAGTTCGTGTCTAGTCTGTGATATAAGAGTCCATAAGTTTAAATATATATATTTGGACACAAGTTGTGAGCAACATGAAAAATTTTCCTTTAGGAAAATTGAGGGATATTGGCAACTTTATCGAAGGGACATTTGTTCCATTTACAGGATAGGGAAAAATGGTTGGTCTCATGAGGATACGAGATACTTTGTGTTTATGGAGTTGCCATCTGATTTTTAGAAAATCAAAAAAAGATGTAAGGGAAAACATCGGGTCACTCAACGATTATCGTTCCTAGAAGAGATTCTAGGTTCAGAAGATTGCATATACTTTTTGGCTATTTCTCATTACATAATATTCGATATATGGTTACCGCAACACCCTTGTTTCAGAATGACAGTTTGTATATGCACATTCACACAATACAATAGATAATAATGGAAAGTAAAGAGATTGGTTGTAATTATTACATGGCTTTCCTAATAATACATTTGAAAGAGAAAAAATATGGGAATGTAAATCTAGTCCTAATTTAGAACATAACTACAAAACAAAGGTTAGCACAACTGTGTACGATTCCACCCATTTATCCACTAGGACAACAAACAGGCAAGAGAATCAATGAATTGTGAATAAGCAGATAGATGCTTATAGTTGTGTGCACTTGCAGAATTATTGAAATGAAAATGAAATAATTGCTAAAATGATAAAACATTTCTCAATGATGAGAAAAATAAATGGAGATGCATAATTGCATCATTGGACCACGAAAGGGAGGCTCTAGCTTGAGGATGTAATCTTTCATATTATTGAATGCATTTTAATACAGAGTGAGGAAAAATACTTATTTTTATGTAAAGATGCAATTCTGATGCAAGGATGCAGTTTTGATGTGATAAAGATGATTTTTGAGCATGTCGAGCAATAGTTTTATTGGAAAATGCAATTACAATGTAAAGTCGATATTCTTGATTAAAATAATATTTTCATTATTCACTAGATGCAAGATACGAGCTTTATGTGAAAAATGACAATTTTTCACATAAGCTACATGACCAGTATGAAAATGATTGTTTTGACATGATTTTATACAAAAGATGCAGAAGTGATGTAAAAGTGGTAAATTTTGTATTTTTCAAAATAAAAATGCAAGCTTGACGCAAAAGATGATGTTTTTATTCATGCAGAGTAGAATTCACATAAAAACGTGAACTTTATGATAAAAATATTATTTTTATATGAAAATGATGTAGAGATAATGAAAAATGCAGATTTGATGCAAAAATGACATTTTTATAATTTTTCACATTTCGGAGCTAGATGATGCAAAATGATAGTTTATTATGAGCAAAACAAAATAGAGATTATTCAATTAACATGCAAATTACTAATCGCATAACACAATCACAACAATTTCTCAACGGCTAGTGACATTTAAGTAAAAATGTAGAGCAATAAAATGAACTTGCAAAAATGATTATTTGGTCCTCAGAATTTGATTGAGCTTGTGTTTGTATTTTTAAAAGATTTTGCTTCACATAGAGATCAAGCTGTCCTCATCGAGAGGTTTAAAATGACGTGAGAAATGCAAGTTTGTATACCCTTGAAGCATGCTTTGACAAAAATGAGGCTCGGTTTGGTTAAGATCGTTCTAAAAATCTTAGGGAAATGAGTAAGACATGCTAGAGATGTGCAAAACGGGTTTTCAAAGTCTTCAGTTTGGTAGAGTTTCAGTGTATTTTCATCGCCCTTCAAAAATAGGGTGCAGGGTCCTATTTATAGGCAAAAATAAGCTGCTTCATGCACCAGGCGTATGTCTAGGGTGCGTGACACGCCCTAAGGGTGAGTGCCACATGCCTAGGGCATATGGCATGTGGCACACCCTACGCGCCTTTGCACCCGCTACACACATTTTTTTGCTCGTTTCGGCCCTTTTAGAGAGGTTTTTTTAGGTCTACTAGGATTTATAAGGTTTTTAGGCATTTTAGATGCATTCGTGATGTTTGTTTTATCAAATGGGCTTTCATTTTTATGAAATCAAGCCTTAATCTTATAAGACAAGCATCAAATTGACGACCTGCATGTTTGCATAAAACACACAATTCATTTTTTTTTCATAAAATTAAGACTTGACTCAATGATTCAGAGTCTAATTTGTCATCCTAGAAGTTCAATTAGGGTTTTTGACTATTTTCACGCTTTTGCATGCTCCAGAAGCAATACAAATCAGACAGAATCTTATCATTATTTTCATTATCGAACCTTTTTAGGGACAATCAAATTTTGAGGTATAATAGTTGCCCCTTGCTTCATGCATGTTGTATAGCCTTCTAGCATTGATGTAAATGCACAAAAAGCAATGTAGAGATGCAAAAATAGTTTTTCAAGAAGAAAGGTAGTTACCTGGAGGAGTGTTGTATTGTCTTTGATTGTTAGGCTTGTTATTATTTGTGATTTTGCAATCATGGAAGATGCAGTTTGGGACACACATAGGAATGAAATTTTTGACTCATGCAAGAATGATAGTGATTGACGCAAGATGCAATTTCAAGATTCATGCAAAGATGATAATGATACATGCAGAAATGCAGTTTTGGGATTCACACAAATATGATAATGATACATGTAAGAATGCAATTTTGGGATTCATGTAAGAATGATAGTGATACACATAGAAATGCAATTTCAAAATTTATACAAATATGATAGTGATACATGTAAGAATGTATTATTAGGATTCACATAAGAATGATAATGATACACACAAGAATGCAATTTTGGGATTCACACAAGAATGATAGTGATACATGCAAGAATGCAATTTTAGGATTCATCCAAATGATAATGACATATGTGAGATATAAAATATATAATGTAGTTTTAGAAATATGTGAGATGTAAGATACAAGATGCAATTTCTGGATTCATATAGGAATCAATGCAATTTTCACACGAATGTGGTAGTGATACATTTTTTGATTCACGCATAATGATGCAATTTGGAATACACGCAAGATGATGCAATTTAGGATACATGCAAAGATGCATTTTTCACATGATTGATTCAAGCAAATGAGATAAGCACATGATAGTGATATGCAATTAGACATATGATATGCAAGCACATGTACAAAATGTAAATGCAATGACTACCCCTTCTAGGAGTCGTACTTAACACCTTACACCCTCTAATTGTGTTAAGGGGACTAAAATCCACTTTGATGTTAGAAAGAAATGCCATTAAAACCTCCTGAGGAATTAGGCGAATGGATAATGCCACTAGAACCTCCTACAGTGTCAGGTAAACAGATAATGCCACTAGAACATCCTACGGTGTCAGGCAAATAAATAATGCCACTAGAACCTCCTACAATCTTAGGCAAATAGACAATGTCATTAGATAATGCCATTGGAACCTCCTATGGTGCCAAGTGAACAAATAATGCCACTACAATTTCCTACAGTGCCATGCAAATAGATAATGAGTGTTATTTGCTATGACATGAGTGACGATGCCATCTATTAACATGCGATGATCTTGTAAGATGCTTTATGCAATCTGAATGATTTTGATCTTGTGATCTATTTAGATGCTTATGAGATGATGTCATCTATCGACATACTGTGAGCAATCTGATATGTTTGTTGTTGAGGGCCTTCCCTCTCTCGTGGGAAAGCTTTTGGGATGTTTTTCTAATTTTGAGGGACATGGCGACTTTGTTGGATGGGACATCCATTTCATTTATGGGACAGGGACAAATGATTGATCTTGGGGGGATGCGAGACGCTTTGTGTTTAGAGTTGCCACCTAGTTTTTAGAAAACCAGGAAAAGATGAAAGGGACCACACTGGGTCACTTAACGAGTACCGTCAGAGCCTGGGAGATCTCATATACTTTTTTACTATTTCTCATTATGATACTCAATATATGGCTACCACAGCACCCTAGTTTAGGTAATAACAGTTGATATATGTACATTCAACATGATTATTTACAAGGCTTTCCTAGTAAATACATTTAAGAAAGAAAAAAGGTACAAAAATGTACATCTAGTCCTGATCTAGAAAACACCTGCAAGACAGAGGTTAACACAACTATATGCAATTCCATCTATTCATCCACTCGAGCAGCAGATAAGCATAACAAAGATGATTGATGCATCATGAATGATTAAACAGATGCACGTAGTTCATGCTCTTGCAAGAATTATTATAAAGCATTTCTAAATGATAATAATAAATAATGATGATTGCATCATTGGACTACAGTATCAAAGCTTTAGCTTAGATAAGTAAGCTTTTCATGTTTATTGAATGCATATTGATGCAAAATGATAGTTTATTATGAACAAGATAGAACATAGATTATTCAATCAGCATGCAAATTGCTAGTGTCATCACACAGATCACAACAATTTCTTAACTGTTGGCGGCAATAGAATAAAATGCAAGATAGTAAAATAAACATGCAAAATTGATTATTCAGTCCTCAGATTTGACTGAGCTTGTTTAGTATTTTTGAAGCTTTAGCTTTGTAGGATTCTCAAGCTGTCCTTGTCGAAAGGTTGAAAATGACGCGTGTAATGCAAAGTCGTATACCTTTGAAGTGTGCTTTAACAAAGATGAGGGTAGGTTTGGTTCAAAAGCGGTCTAAAAAATCCTACAAAAATGCAGTGGGTGAGCCAAAAGTGTATAAATTGGGACTCCTAAGTCTTCAATTCTACAATGTTTCTGTGTATGTAGGCCCCCCTTAAAATGGGAGGTAGAAACCCCTATTTATAGGGAAAAGTGTAAAAAAATATGTGATCATGTGTCCCAAGGTGTGTGTGTGCACGCGTACTGGAGCACGTGATCACACCTTTGGTGCGTGTGATCACATGCTTTGGCATATGATCATGCACTCTTACACGTGTCATGCGGCCTTCCTAGGCTCCGATCGCGCTATTCATGGGGTGTTTTTTAGGATTTCAGGACCTTTCGGATAGATTTTTGACATCCATTTTGTCAAAATCGGCTTCCAATTTTATAAAGTGGGACTCTGGTCTAATGAGTCGAACACCGGTCTAATGAGTTGCTCGTTTTGAGCAATGATTGCTCGAAATGAGTGACTTACCACTTTGATAATTCATAATTCATAAAATTGGGGTGCGACTTAACGATTTGGAAGTCAATTTTGCTCTTTGAAGGCTTGGTTTGATTTTTTTAGACTCACGGCATGCTTCAGAGGTGGTACGAATGACAGACACTTATCATATTCGGGGGGATATTTTTATCATTGGACCTTTTTGGGGACAGTCAAAATTCGATGTATGACAGTTACCTCCTGCTTCACGTGTATTATATAGTCTTCTAGTACTGATGTCAATACACGTGAAGCAATGCAGAGATGCAAAAATCATTTTTAGGAAGAGGTACTTACCTAATGGTGCACCGTTTAGTCTTTTGACATTAGGCCCATCATTGTTGATGTTGTTTTGTTTGGTTGGAGAAGTCATTGCCTATTTGTGTGCTTTTGCAATTTCCTCAGGTGAGGTGAGATGATGCTTTTATGAGCTTGCTGAGGTGACAAGCAAGTGAAAGTGCTACTATAACCTACTAAGGTGTCAAGCAAGTGAAAGTGCTACCATAACCTACTAAGGTGTCAAGCAGATGAAAATGAAACTATAACCTACTAAGGTGTCAAGCAAGTGAAAGAGCTATTATAACCTACTGAGGTGTCAAGCAATGAAAATGCTACTAAGCTGATGAGAATGCTACTATAACCTACTAAGGTGTCAAGCAAGTGAAAGTGCTACTATAACTTATTGAGGTGTCAAGCAATGCTATTATAACCTATTGAGGTGTCAAGCAAGTGAAAATGCTACTAAGTAGATGAAAATGCTACTAAGCATGTGAAAATGGTTCTAAACAAATGAACATGCTTCTAAGTAGATGAAAATGCTACTAAGCAGATGGAAATGCTTCTAAGCAAATGAAAATGCTTCTAAGCAAATGAAAATGCTACTAAGCAAATGAGAGTGCTACTAAGCATATAAGAATGCTATTAAGCAAATAAAAATGCTACTAAGCAAATGAGAATGCTACTAAGCAAATGAGAATGCTACTAAGCAGATGAAATGCTTCTAAGCATATGAGAATGCTACTAAGCAAATGAAAAATACTACTAAGCAAACGAGAATGCTACCAAGTGGATGAAATGCTTCTAAGCAGTGGAAAATGTTACTAAGTAATTAAAATGCTTCTAAGCAGTGAAAAATGCTACTAAGCAAGTAAAAATGCTATAAAGCAAATGAGAATGCTACTAAGCAGATGAAATGCTTCTAAGTAGATGAAAATGCTTGTAAGTAGTGAAAATGCTTCTAAGCGGATAAAATGCTTCTAAGTAGTGAAAAATGCTACTAAGCAAATGAGAATGCTACTAAGCAGATGAAATGCTTCTAAGCAGATGAAAATGCTACTAAGAAGTGAAAACGCTATTAAGCAAATAAAAATGCTATTGAGCAGTGATGATGTCATCATTTGTCGTGTTTCGAGCATGATTTTATGATGTGATAATGTGATAATTATAGATGCGATATGCTTGTCATTTGTCCTTCATCTTTCTTTTTTGATGAATAATTATATGACTTTCTGAGACAGTGGTGTCAGATACAATGTCCTAAAACATATAATGCTCGTGTTTGTGCGATTCATGCACATTTTTTGTGCTTTTTTTTTTTGATAAAATGTAAGTTCAGGACCTTAGGAGTGTGTGTGCAGGGGTCTTGGTGTGTGCATATGTGAGTTTCAGAGCGCGCGATCACACGCTAGGCGCGTGGTCATGCGCTTTGAGGCTTATCCGATGTCTTTAAATTGAACTTGTTTTCAAGTTTAAAGTGGCTTTAACCTATTTTTTTGACCTTTTATGAGCTCTCTTTAAGTTTTCAGAGCATTTTTCTTCTATTTTCTTTTTCTATTATTGTTCTATTGCTCCGCGCAGTGCGAGAATTATGGACTTCCCTCCTATTCCTGATAATCTTGGTGACTTAGGCGGTGTGGGCACTGCTTCTTTTTCTTTTGATGACCTTGTTTTAAAGGATGAGGCGATTTTTAGATAGACTAGTGTAGGGACTTCTTTTACTGCCGGAGTTATAGAGGTTGCTGGGACCAGTGGTGGAGCCTCTTCTTATCCACCTCCACTTTCTTGAGGAGATCCGATTCCTATTGTCTATAGCTTGGAGACCCATGCTTGGACTATTCATCATTGTTCGGTTAGTTCTTTCACTTAGTCATTGTTCATTCCTTACTGTGATAGCTCCTGTTGTAGTTGTAGTTTTCAGCTTTTACCATTTGCTTTCTTAGCACTTGTCATAGCTCTAGTTATTTGCCTTAACACTTACTATATGTGTTGCTCTGGTTGTAGCTCTTACTGTTTAATTTCAGTACTCACTGTCTATATAGCTCCAGCTGTCTGATTTTAGCACTTGCTGTTTGTATAGCTCTAGCTGTCTGATTCGGTACTTGCTATCTGTGTAGCTCTAGCTTTTTGATTTTAACACTTGCTGTTTGTTTAGCTCCAGTTGTTTGATTTTAACTCTTGCTGCCTGTGTAGCTCTAGCTATATGATTTTAGCTCTTGCTGTTTGTGTAGCTTTAGCTATCTGATTTTAGCACTTGCTATCTGTGTGGCTCTAGCTTTTTGATTTTAGCTCTTGCTGTCTGTGTAGCTCTAACTATCTGACTTTAGCACTTGCTGTTTGTGTAGCTCTAGCTGTTATGTATTCCCACAAAAATAATGAAAAGAGATGTTTTAATATATGATGAATATTATAACTAATTTACCTGTTGGTTGTAGTCCTCTGGGCCTGTCATTCAATTGCCCGGTAGCTTTAATAAGGTTCGCTTGTACTATTAGGGCCTTTCTTCATGTGTGAAGTAGATGGTTGCCAGGAAGGGCTTTGATGGCATTATTTCTGCTCTTACTTACGACTCATATGCATCGAGTCAGGTCGTGATGTATGCTCTTGTTGAGCGATGGATGGATACTACCCATACATTCCATTTGCCTTTCGGGGAGATGACTATCACTCTGCTTGATTTTGTAGCCATTACGGGGTTGAGTTTTTCAGGGGAGCCTGGCCCTTTCAGCAGTGAGGCATATAGCTCTGTCGTTGTGAGGAACAGATGGTTAAAGTATATATTCGGTGTTACTGCTTCTGTGAAGTTTGGCTACCCCTCTTTGGTCCAGTATATGCAGCTTATGGAGAAAGTTAGGTTGAAGCATGATGCGGGTCATGTTAACTAAAAGCAATTGGCCAGGTGTTTCTTGTTCTACCTCCTTAGTGCCGTAATCTTTCCGAATGCCTCAAGCATTGGCTTTTTGCAGCTGTTACCTGTTTTGAGAAAGTTAAGGGATATGCTGAAGTATAGTTGGGGCACAACTACTTTTGTTTATATGTATTCTGGCCTGGATGCAGCCTATAGAGGAGGCTTGCAAATTTGCAGTTGTTTGTTTGTGCTAGACGTGAGTGTGGTCTCTTGTATTTTGGACTATTTCATTTTTGAGTGTTCTCATTCCTTTCTTCCTGACAGGTTTGGGCTTACAAGTTTTAGGTGCTTCCTCGTCCCACTACTGAGTATTTGCCTGAGAGTGGCTTTCCATGTCTTCCACGATGGATCAGGAAGACTTTTGGTTTGATAAAAAATCCTACAGAGGCGAGGGGTTTGTTGAGTAGGTTGGCCCATAGTCAGGTATGGTGCATCTTGATTTCACTTTCTCATTCTTTGACAGCCTTTTGCTTATATGTTTCTCAAGTAGATTTGTCCCTGCTAGTGGATGGAGCAACATGACTAGTCGATTGAGATTGGGGTGGCTTGGCGCCTAGCTCAGAGGAGGGTCTTGCTGCCCGACCTTGTTGACAAGGTGTGGTATCTAGGTGAGTGAGTCTATCACTGGTGGGATAGACCATTCATGAGGAGAGTTCCTGTTGCTCTTCCTAAAGACATATTTTGGGGTTGAGAGCTTATTAGAAAGGAGCTCGACGAAACTGAGAGAGGGTATCCTTTTGAGGATTTCCTAGAGGGAGCTCATTATGATGACTCTGGTGCCATAGTTGAATGATGTTATGGCCAGTGAATTTGTTCCTCCTCCACCTCCTCAGGCAGATCCTTCATAGCCTTTAGGTTCTATAGCTGGGACTTCGCATGCATCCCAGGGCCGCTCCGCTTCTAGGGTAACATCTTCTGACTTGGTATGCTCCTGAGTTGTGTTTTTTCTCTGTTTTCATATAAGCATGTCACAAAATTTATTAGTTTTAAATAGTAAATGACATGAGTTATGAGAGTTTATCTACAGCGTTATGGATGTCATCGAAGGAGATCAGATTCTTCTAGTTTTGACGAGGAAAGTGGCCTTAGGACTAAGGGGACGACACATGCTAGTGGTGTGGGATCTAGTGGTGTCATTCTTGGTGATTTTATGAATGTAGTAACTTCGATGTTGTATGGGCTATCAGTTACAGGAGCAAGAGCATGTTTCTCTTTACCTAGAGCGGGTACACTACTGTCGGATGTAGTCCCTGCAGATGCTACTCATGTTAGTCTCTTGACTCCGCGAGGGTTTTCTCTTCCTTAATTTGTACGTTATCTAATTTCTTTTTATTTTACAGGTGCCTATTTCCACTGTTCAGTCTTGTTATACTGCTACAATTAGTGTACAGAAGTATTTCACGAAGTTTACTAATGTGTAGAGCGTACTGCCTTATTCTTTTATTGATTTGTACTTGTTTGATGCAAATGCATGTGTTTTTATGAATGCATGAGATGTGATCCATGATGTTTATCTAATGCAGAGTGAGTACATTCTCACTAGTCTCGAGTGGGAGAGGGAGCGAGCGTCTTATTGTGAGTAGATTATTCAACTACATGTGCGACTGGCGGCTTTTGAGATGGATGCAAAGGATGCGGTGCCTGGATCTAGTAATGAGGATGCCTGAGTGGATTCAACTTTTGTTCTTGATAGCACCCATAGCCGATGTAGTTGTTAGGAGGCTAGGTATAGGCTTTTGGCTATGGTTGTTTAGTGTTGTATTATTTTTCCTAGGTTATGGACTCTGGGTGTTCTATTTTGTACTAATGGATGCTTGTTGTTATACTCTGGATTGACTGACTTGTACGTTCCTGATTGTGACATTTATTCATGTAACTGTGACTATTATGTCTTATTATTCTACTTCGTCTACCTCTTTATTTTATTTTATTTTTTCCTCTTTTGCATAGGGCGTCTCTTTTTAGAGCTCTTCGTGCCTATCTAGGTATAATTTTTTTTCTTCCCTCTTTTGCCTAGGGCATCTCTTTTTAGAGCTCTTTGCACCTAGCTGGACTTTTTTTTTGGAGGTTCGACGATAGTGATTAGTAATCTAGAGGAGAAATATTGAAACATGTAAGAATTGCAAACATGTAATAAAAATATGCAAATCGTACTTAGCATGCTCGATGGATTCGAATGATAATGATGGATTGCATTTTCTTAAATGTACATACATGATTTGACAAGCATTCTTATATTTACTAAAAATATTTAAGAAATGCACAGTTGCATGTATGCACATTTTAATCGATAGTACCCCTGTCCTCAGTCAGCCTTTTAGGTCTTCTAACTAAGTAATTTCTCTCGTCTCCCTAACTTTTACCTAGGTTGCACTTTCGAGTTTTCAACCTAGCAGGAAATCCCCTAAGTTTTGCCTAAGCTGCCTTTTTTTATTTTTCAATTCAGCAGGTTTTTTTTTTTTTTTTTGCATTTGCTCTAGACATAGTACTTCTTCAAGCGATCTGTGTTGGTAGGCTCAGAGAACTCATTTCCTTCAGAATCCATTAGCTTAACAACTCCTCTTGATAGAATAATTTTGACTAGATATGGGCCTTCCCAGTTTGGCTTGAACTTCCTCTAGGGTCTAAAACATTCTATTTGGCTTACTTTAGCACCCAATCTCCTGCTTTCACACTCTTATGTTTATCTTTTTTGTTGAAGGCCCTAGCCAATCGACTTTGATATATTTGTGTATGATACAGTGCTTTGAGTCTCTGACTGTCTAGGATGGTGAGGTTATCATGCCTTTATTAAACCCACAATGCTTTAGGCATTTCAGATTCAATTGCTATTTATAGTGATTTGATTTCCATTTCCATTGGGAGTACTGCTTAAGATTCGTATACTAGTGAAAAAGGAGTGGCTCCTGTTAAAGTTCTGATTGTTGTTAGATATCCCTATAATGCTTATGGTAGTCTATCTGCCCAATAACGGTAAGTCTGAGTCATCTTTGACAAGATCTTTTTGATCTTTTTATTTGCAGCTTCGACCGCCCCGTTTGCTTATGGACGGTAGGGTGAGGATTTGTGATGCTCCGCCTTATAACTCCTTAGCAATTCTCTCACTTCCCCTTGAAACTGAACACCATTATCTGAAATTATGTGATGGGGAATCCCATATTGATAAAATATATTTTTTCTGATGAACTTTGCCATGTGTTTTGCCCCTAATTTTGCATATGATTCTGCTTCGACCCATTTTGTGAAGTAGTCAATTGCTACTAGGATAAACCTGTGTCCCTTTAAGGTAGTTGGGTGAATTTCTCTAATTTTGTCTAACTCCCATGCTGAGAAGGGCCATGGAGAAGAGATAACATGTAGCTCTGTTGGGGGAAGGTGGCTGATGTCCCCGTGAATTTGGCACTTGTGGCACCTTCTTACGAATCTGATGCATCCTTCCATAATCGTCATCCAGAAGAACCCTTGTCTCATTAACTTTTTAGCTAGGATAGCGCCATGCATGTGTGGACCACAAACACCCTCGTGAGGTATTGTTGTATATCATAGAACCACGATTTGTTATCTGCTTTTGTTTTTGCTATTCTAAGGTATTTGTGACTAGGTTGCTCTGATTTGAGTAGGATCAGAGGCTTTATGGTCATTTTGGCTGGTCCTTCCTATACTGATGCTAGGGAAGCAAGTGCTTCTGCCATTTGGTTATGGTTTCTAAGGAGATTGATGAATTTGCACTTTTGGAAAGATGATGCGAGCTACTGCAGGTGACTCAGATATGAACTCAAGTATTGTTCTTTTAGTTCCCATTCTTTTGTTGTCTGATTGATTACCAACATGGAATCCCCAAATATTTCAACTTCTGTCACTCCTAGAGCTATCAAGGCTTCCATGCCAAGTGCACATGCTTCATATTCTGCCTTATTGTTGGTAACCTTGAACGCTAGCTTCTTAGTAATCGGCATCACTTTGCCTTCTGGTATTAGGAGTATAATCTTGACTCCTATTCTAAATTGATTGATTGCCCTGTTGAAGTACATACACCACCCCTGCACCTCGATGGTTGTGCTGAGGTCATCTAAGAAGTCTAGTTGGACTTCTTCCGAATCTGGTATCGGGTTGAGGGCTAGGAATTTAGCAACTGCTCTCCCTTTCACATCTTCTTAGTCAGATACTGCACATCAAATTCTATAAGTAGAATGAGCCACTTGGCGAGTTTTCCTACTAGGGATGGAGCTTCATAGGATCCATTTTGGACACAACTTAGATCTTGTATGATTGAAAATAGTGTCTAAGCTTCTTCATTGCCCATACTATTGCTAGGCATTTATGTTCGACTTGACTGTACTTTTCCTCATAAGGCAATATTTTCTTGCTCAGGTAATAGACTGCATGTTCCGCTTCCCCTTCTCCCTCTTGGGCCAGCATTGCATCGATTGCATTCCCTTTAATGGCTAGGTACAAGGTTAATGGCCACCTCGACTTGGGTGGTTTCAGAATTGGTGGATTGGCTAGGTAGTTTCTGATTTTATCAAATGCTAGCTGATACTATTCATTCCATATGACTGGTTGATCTTTTTCGAGTAGCTTAAAAATGGGCTCACAAATTGCTGTTAACTTGGTGATGAACCTGCTTATGAATTGTAGCTTCCCTAAAAACCCTCTAATTTTTTTTCTATTTTTGGCACTGGCATTTCTCTAATTGCTTTTGCTTTATCCGGATCCACTTCAATCCCATTCTGGCTAACAATATATTCCAGCATCTTGCCTGAAGTCACCCTGAATACGCACTTCTTAGGATTATGCCTGAGGTTGTACTTTTTAACCCTTCTGAGGAATTTCTCGAGAGTGGCTAGATGCCCTTCTATGGTTTCAGACTTAACCATCATGTCATCTACATACACCTCAACTTTTTTATGTATAATGTCATGAAACATAGCTGTTGCCATTCTTTGGTAGGTTGCATCTGCATTTTTCAGGCTGAAGGGCATTATCTTGTAGCGATAAGTACCCCATTCTGTTATGAAGGACGTCTTTGCTTTATCAATGATGGCCATTAAAATCAGATTGTATCTTGAAAATCCGTATATGAAGGAATACATTACGCAAGAGGTAACGTTGTTTATCAACACATCTATGTGAGGCAAAAGGAAGTCATCCTTTGGGCATGCTTTGTTTAGATTTCTGTAGTAAACACAAATTCTGACCCTTTTGTCTTTCTTTGGCATTGGCATGATGTTTGGTAACCACTCTGGATAATCTACCACCTCTAGGAACTTAGCCTTGATATGCTTTTCGATGTCTTCTTTTACCAATTGGGCCCATTCTAGTCTAAGTCTTCTCAGGTTCTACTTTATTAGTTTACACCCTTTTTTGGTGGGAATGTAGCGTTGAGCGATGTCTTTGTCGATGCTGGGCATGTCTTCATATGTCCATGCAAATATTTTTGAATATTTTATTAATATTTTTTCAATTTCTCTCCTCTCCTCAGGGGTAACATCTTTCAAAATATGCAAAATGTGTGGTTCATTTTCTATGCCAATGTTAAATTGTTCAGTGCATATTGAATAAATGTCAAATATGCAAGTATTTTGATCAATGCAAGCACACTACCATCAGAAAGGACATTGAACAAGTAAGAAAAATTTGATTTCATTGCATTAACTTTAGAGTTCATTGCATCATCAGTTTTGAATAAAGAAAAAGTACAGAGATCGTCTCCAGTAGCAGTGTCTTCAAATAGAATGTCATCAATGCTTGATTCGAGGATGGTAGCAACTTCCTCATAGTTAAAGGTCTCAATCTTAGATTCTAATCTCAGGCTCTTCAGGCTCTTCATTAGTTCTTCAATATCAGTCTCAGTGATATCTCCTGGCAATGGGGGGCGCTTTCCTTTAGTAGAGTCAATAACATCTTTGAAGATTTCAAAACCAGGTTTCTCAACCCCTTCCTTTTCCCACTTCTCGGTCTATCCCTAGTAGACTCCAGTTGAGCCTTTTGGAATAAAAGAGGTGGACTTCTTAGTTCCAGTGTCCTTCTCAAGATCATATCTGCTGGTTTGTCCTTGGAAGTCAGGGAATTTTATGACTCTAATGTACCTTCCACCTAATCCAGTTCCGAGAAGGTATTGCATCTTTTTCATCATTATAGCAACCTTTGGGTCAACCCAATCTACATGGATTACAGAGATCTGGAAGCCTAGTGGCACTATATTCAAGAAAGTGATGATGTTGTTGGTTTCAGCCGGAATGGTGATAACTTTACTATTAAGCGGGAATTTGATCTTCTGGTGCATGGTAGAAGGTATGCCTCCCAATGGGTGAAATCAAGGTCTCCCCAATAGCAAGGAAAAAGTTAGAGGGATGTCTAGAACAGTGAACTTAGTTATTGATTCGACATCCCCCACAGTGACTACTGCTTTGAAAGTCCCTATGAATGGCTTCTTAGAGTCATCATAAGCTCAGATAATCATGTTAGATTCCTCTAGGTCTTCAACATTCATTCCGAATTTGTGCAACAGCCTCAAGAGGCAAATATTGATGGCGGATCCATCATCCACCATAACACCTGACGTCTTTTTAGATCTGACTATTGCCAGTATGAACAGAGGATGATTATGGACCCTTCCTTCAGGAGGCAGATTTTCATTTGAGAAGGTGATTGTATTAGAAGGAGCTTTCATTAGAGAAACAATCATTTCACAAGGTGAAGCATCAATAGTTATCTTTGCATCATCAAGTGCCTTGACTAGAGCGTCTCTATGCTTCTTAAAGGCCATAAGTAAATCCCAAATACTGGCTTGTGCCTAACTTTTCTTAAGCTGCTTAAGAACCTAATCATCTTCTTCCTTAGTCGGAGCCACATCACTTGACATTTCTTTCCCTTTGGAGACATCCTTTTCCTTTTCATAAGGTTGGTAGACTCATCCGCTGTAAGTTACATGGTTAACTGAGAGTAGAGGCTTTTTAGCTATATGCTTTTTCCTATTCAGTCGTGGTGTCTCTTAACTAGTTGTTTTTACATTATTGCCCTTGTTCCAAGCAATGATCTTAAGTCATCATGTTTCTAGGTATTTGTGCTTTCTTTAACTTCTTCATTAGAGTCGTACTAGATGTAGATTCCTGTGACTTGTAGGTTTGGAGACTGGACGATCCTGGTCATTCCATCTTCTTCATCAAACTCTTCTCCCCATCCTGAGGGCACTATATCCTCTAGGAGGGCATGAGTTATTGAAGGTGCGCTATACTTGACTTTGTAGTCAAATTTTCCAAATGGCTGGCCTAGTAGATTCCAGACTTCAGGTTTATTTTGCTCAACTTTGAGGCTTTCATCTATTTCATACGGATAAGAGCCGTTAATCACTTCACCATTCATGGGAAGGGCTACATCTCTAGCTCTCCTTTGCATCGTTAAGTGGGGAGTGAATGGTCGGGGCATTAAAATATATTCAAATATGGAAGGGTCTCATTCATCCTCATTGGAGTCATAACAGTCAAGAATTAGACTTAAGAGTTCATCTTCTGAGATCATTAAGAATTCTTTTTCTGCTCTAGCTTTTTGTTCTTCTGGGGTTTTCTGAATGGCTTGGATTGATTGTTCAGTAAAAGTTTTGAGTAGCCCGAATAAGATTGTGTTGATTGTTGGTGAAGGCATGGCTCGGTAATTTAGAAGGGGGTTGGTTTTGACATTAGGTCATCTTTCAGTAAGATTATACATCTATTAGATAGTTGTTGATGTGAGTTAATTCTTGGCATCTCTTGCTTTCTTTCTTCCTGTATTTTGTTACTGATTTTATGCTTTTGCAGATCTGGGCTTATGTGCTTGGCATTTTCCCTCATCCTCATATGATAAACTGGACTGAGGTAGGCTTTCCTCGGTATAGGGCTTGGTTGGACCAGTCTTGGGACTTGATTGCATACCCCGTTGTGGCTAGGAGGCTTTTGGAGAACCTATCTTTTGATCAGGTATATTGCTATTATGATTTGTTAGATGTTGTTTTCTCTATGGTTTTGAACACTTCTCTTTGCTTACATATTCATTTTTAGTGGTGGGCCCTGCCTGAGGATCACTGGTCCCATGAGATGCGAGGAGCTAGCTTACTGACTCATTTGAGAGTAGTGCTGACTGATCCTGTGGATTGATCTTGGTACTTGGGAGAGCGAGTTTTCTGTTGGTGGGATGGTCTAAGAGGGCGGAGAGTTTTGATGTCCCTTCCTAATTCCATGTATTGGGGACGTGAGCTGATTGGTGATGAGCTAATCTTTGTAAGGGTTGGAGAGCCTATAGATGCCTATCTGGAGTCCTAGGGTGTTTCTTATATTGATGTCTTGATTCCTCAATTGATTGATGTCATTGTTATAGGTGAGTTTGCTCCTCCTTCAAAGCAAGGATGGTTGTGATCTCGATGTACTAGTGCTACCACTTCTCAATCTGCAGTGGCTGGTTCTTCTTAGCCTTCTCCTTCTTAAGGAGCTTCTCATATCCCAATAAATATTTTTTGATATTTTTCTATAGCTCTTGCAAAGTAACTTAGTTAGTAGAAAAATAGAAAGGAAATGATTTTTGAGATTTTAATCTGTTTTAAGTATTATAGGGGCATCATATTCATTACAGGAGGACTGATTCTATATCCCCTGCGGTTGATGAAGAACCCGATGCATGGGGTGGCATTGGCACTTCCTATGCTAGCGGTGCTGGTCCTAGGAGCGTGTTGAGTGGGACCATTGTCTATCTTGTTATTTTAATATTTTAGAGGTTGACCATCACTAGTGGTTCTATATCTTATCTACTTTCAAAGCCCGATTGTCCTTTACTGACTTATGACCCTTGAGAGGTGACTCGTGTGAGTTTTCTTTGCTTTGTGATTATTATGTTTTCTTTTGGTGTTGAGATTTATTCAATTTATCCTTATTAGGTTCCTTACTCTAAGGTGGATTCACTATTTGTTCGTCTGACTAGTGCCCAACACTACTTTATTGAGCATTATGGTTTGCAGCTGGTATTGGCCCGCTCTCTCATGAATTATTTTTTCTATAATAAAATAAGTATGCATGAATGTATGTATATATGATATGACTTATGTTTAATTTATGCAGGAGTTTCATGCTTTGGCTCATAGGGAATGGTAATCAAGAGAAGTTGCTTTGAACAACCGTGTTAGGGAGTTGAAGTGGGAGCTCGTGAGGCATGATGAGGACATTGTCAGTGCTTCTGATGAAGATGAAGATTAAGGGGATACATTGGTTGTGCCTAGATAACTGTTATGGCCGATGAGTTTATTTTAAGAGCTGTGTGTAGGCTTTCTAGTCTTAGAGGCTTTTGTTGTACTGTCTTCTTGAGATTATGGACTCTATGTGCTTGTGTCTGGGCATATGTCCCTTATATTATAATTGTTTCACTTGTTCATGTTGTGTGGTTATCGCTCTTGTGCAACTTGTTGTATCTCTAGATGATGATTGTATGCTTGTATCAGATGATGACTACTTTGCTTGCACTATGATGTTAATCATCCTGTCTATATTTAAATGATGATTGCTTCACTTGTATCTGTACTTTTCTCCCCAATTTAAAGTTATGATGTTTTCGCTGTAACTATAGGTGGGTGAATATGCATTTTATTTTATTTTGTAATTAAATTTTCCATAAGGCTGGCCCAGTAGACCCTATACTTTGGATTTGTCATATTTAGGCTTGAGACACTCATTAGAATTGGTCTCATATCAAGTGAGGAACAAATGCTCAGGGAGTTGAGATGAACTCAAAGGTGGAAAGATCTTGTTCATCCTCACAAGAGTTATAACTTTATAGATCGGGCTTAAAAATTCATCTTCTAAGATCATCAAGAGTTATTTTTCTACTCTGGCTTCTTTTTTTATGGTGTTTCTTGGATAATTTAGATTGATCGTTCAATAAATTTTTTATTGATGGTGGAGGCATGATTCGGCAATTTAGGAGCAGGTCGGTCTTGGTGTTGGGCTTCTTTTTCTGGTTTTTTCTCGAGTTGATGAGATCTTAGACTGTGTTTTTAAAGGTTTTACAGGTGTTCGTATTATGGCCGAGCATTTGGTGAAAATGGCAGTAGATGTTTTAGATCTATTTAAGGAAGTAATGGACTTGGTAAAGTTCTTGATTCTCGGGATTATAGGAGATTTTTTTGTTAAAGTCTTTTTTAAGTATTTTCTAGGTGGCTTGTTGATGACACTAATAAAAGGTGGGCTATAAGTATTTGGTTGGGCATGATTGACTTTAACTGTGCTGGTGTAAGTGTTTCAGCTTTGGGTGTTGGCTTGAATTTCTTTGGAAAGTGTTTCGGGGTTGTTTGAGGGAGAATTTTAAAGCCAAGGTAATGAGCAAACATCTTTTGTTTTTTGAAGTGGGGGAGTGCACCTTTGACCATTATCATCATTAGCTTGAATATAGGTGTGAAGGGTATCCTTTTCCTTAATCTATCTTTAGATGGACAAAGCCTAGAGCTTCTCTTGGCATGCTAACAATGTGACTCCCATCTCAAGTGCTTCTGGTTTGAGCATTAGTGGCTTTAATTTGGGCTTGGAGGTTCTCGACCATAGTGCTATCAACAGGCAATTTTTTATCCCTCTCTGTCAGCCTATCCATAAGTTTTTGACAAGAGGTATCATCTTGATCTCCCATGTTAGGACTGTGATTGATGTGTCAGGTCTAACTGTGTTGAGTAGTGTTGATTTCAATGAAAGGCTCATGTGGGTCTTTGAATCTTTAATATTAATGAAATGAACATGTATGCATGGTGTGAACCTGCAAAAGAATAGGGTGAGCGTGCATGCATGGGGTGCTTATACGTGATCCTATTATGATAATGTAGAATGGCTAACTATATGGGTTATAATATGCTATCTACGTGTATGTTATGTATGTAAAATTGCAATTTATTATGAGATGTATGCATGAATATGACTATTATGAAACATATGTATGTGACATCATGCAAAAGTATGAAGTATAAAGATGTTGTGAGTGCATGTTATGTCATGTGCTGTAAGGAATTTATTGGTGCATGGAGCCTTAATAGAAGTGCATATGATGCACTCACTCTATGTACAAAAAAAGAAAGCATGAGAAATGGTAAGTAAATAAAAGTAAGATGAGCTAAAAGAAAGGATCATGAATGTTTGTCATGTTATAAGCTACAAAAGAGTTACCATGTGTGTGCACAATGTGTCTATGCAAAGGAATAAGGTGAGAATGTACACATGACATGTTTATGCAAAAATACAAGATGGCTGCAGAAGATTGTGGTTAGTGTATGCTTTTATTACATGCATGTTATATATGTATGATAAAAAAGAATTTAAGAAAATTGGATAGTATTTCCTGCACAGGGAACAAACCAGTCATAAGTAAGCTCTTCCTTCCAACCTTATTACTCCATATGGTCATTCAATCTCTATCCTAGGTGGGTTTTGACCCAATAGTCAACAGAGGACTATGGTTCCACTCTCAAACTAGGTTGTTTTAGTTTATGTTGACTAGATTCAAAAAGTAAGCTAAGGAACAATGCTCAAATGCACTTGAGGTAAATATATAATGTCAATGTAAGGACCAATTATCAGGTGAGAAATGGCATCTATAGCCTATACATGCCCGTATGCAAAGGGACTATAGCCGATATAAGGGGAGTCCAAGTTTGAGTCCCCGCATCGATATTCAATATGATTACCAAGAGGCTTGAGAGTATTATTTGAAAGTTTACGAGTTGATTCTTTTAACGCAAACATCTACAATCAAGTTGAATTCTTAATCTGCCCATTCGATAGGATAAAGACAAATGAACGACGCTGCATAGGTTCCAGCATTGAAATATGTCACTGTTCACCAGTTCTCATAGGCTACACAAATTGAGGTATATGATTCTTATCATCCTTATACATTGGGCTTACATAAGGCAAATAAGGATCATACAAATCTAAGTGTGAGCAGTTTATAAGAACTGTCGTAATGACATCAATTAGAGATAGAAACTAGAGGTGTCATAACATTTGTGAATGTTAGGTCAAACAAAAAACATCAGGACAAGTTAACATGAAAAGCTTAGTGGGTTCCTAGTAAAGGTTTCTATTGGTTTATCTACATGGGTTGAGTCATGGGTATAAGGCTAAGGGCTCCTTTAGCGAGAATGCCCCCAATGACTAGGGTTATAGGCTCCGATCATTAAGTCTAGCATTCTTTTGATAATTCTGGTCGGCCCCTTATTTTGGTTAGATGAGTCCAGTGAATCCACGAGTAAAGGCTAAAGGTGACAAATCCAAATTGGTTACCCCATAACTCGTGTGGAATCATAGTGGATCACTTCGTGTCATTATTGGTTTATAGGGACTAGTGGTGCACGAGTAATGTGTTGTGCAATATGCAGTGGTGAAGGTCTCCATATAGTTGAGTATTATGTAATGAGAAATAGATGTTTTCAAATTGATCTCTCTAATTAGCATCCCCAGTAGAGTCGCCACTGTAAGCAACAAAAATTGAGATTTGAACTCTAGTTCAAATTCATTTGTTTTTATCCGTTTGGGACATGACAGCTTTACTGAAGGGATATTTGTTCTATTTATGGGACAGGACAAATGATTGGTCTCAAGGGGATGAGAGACACTTTGTGTTTATGGAGTCACCACCCAATTTTTAGAAAATCGAAAAAAGATGTAAGGGACAACATCGGGTCATTCAATGAGTATTGTGCCCAAAAGAGATTCTAGGTTTGGAAGATCGCATCCACCTTTTGACTATTTCTCATTATATAATATTCAATATATGGCTACCACAACACCTTGGTTTTGGAATTAAAGTTTTTATATACACATTCACACATCACAATAAATAACAATGGAAAGTAAAAAGATTGGTTACAATTATTACATGGCTTGACTAGTAAATACATTTAAAAGAGAAAATTTGTGGGAATGTAAATCTAGTGCTAATATAGAACACACCTACAAAACAAAGATTAGCATAACTATGTGCAATTCCACGCATTCATGCACTAGGATAGCAAATAGGCAAGAGATGCTTGATCAATGAATTATGAATAAGCATATAGATGCATATAGTTGTGTGCACTTGCAGGATTATTGAAATGAAAATGATAAAATGTTTCTAAATGATGAGAAAAGTAAACGGAGATGCATGGTTACATCATTGGACCACAAAAGGGAGGCTCTAGTTCGAGATGTGAACTTTTACATTATTGAATGCATTTTAATGCAGAGTGAGGAAAAATACTTATGTTCATGTAAATGTGCAGTTCTGATGTAGCTTTGATGCAATAAAGATGATTTTGAGCATGTCGAGTGAAAATCTATTGGAAAAATACAATTATGATGTAAAGTTGATAGTCTTGATTAAAATGATATTTTCATTATTCATTGGATGCAAGATGTGAGCTTTATATGAAAAATGATTATTTTTCACACAAGCTACATGAATAGTATGAAAATGATTTTTTTTAATCTAATTTTATGCAAAAGATGCAGAAGTCATGTAAAAGTGGTAAATTTTATATTTTAGAAAATAAAGATGCAAACTTGATGCAAATGGTGATATTTTTATTCATGAAGAGTATAATTCATATAAAAACGTGAACTTTATGATAAAAAAATGTTATTTTTATGACAAAAATGATGTAGAGATAATGAAAAATGTAGATTTAATACAAAAATGTTATTTTTTTTGCATTTTTTCACATTTTAGAGCTAGAGGATGCAAAATGACAGTTTATTATGAACAAAAAAAAAATAAAGATTATTCAATCAACATGCAAATTTCTAGTCTCATCGCACAATCACAATAATTTCTCAACTACTAGTGACAACTAAGTAAAAATGCAGAATATTAAAATAAAGGTGCAAAAATGATTGTTTGGTCCTCAGATTCAATTCAGCTTGTGTTTGTGTGTTTAGAAGCTTTTGCTTCAAGTAGAGATCAAGCTATCCTTATCGAGAGGTTTAAAATGATATAAAAACTGCAAGTTCATATACCTTTGAAGCATACTTTGACAAAGATGAGGCTCGATTTGGTTTAGATCATTTTAAAAATCCTAGGGGAATGAGTAAGATAGGCTAGAGATGTGTGAAATGCGTTTTCAGGTCTTCAATTTGACAGAGTTTTAGTGTGTTTTTGTACCTCCTAAAAATAGGGTGTAGTGTCCTATTTATAGGCAAAATAGGTTGTTTCATGCATTGAGCATGTGTCTGGGGTGTGTGCCATGCCCTGTGGGCATGTGGCACGTACGCACCCTTATTGCGTGGCAGGCACTGTGGGTGCACTCTATGCACTCTTTTTCCAGTGTTTTGGGCCTTTTGAAGAGGATTGGCTTCTATTTTCACAGAATCAATCCTCGATCTTAAGAGAAAAGCAATGGAATGGCAAGCTAGACATTTGCTTGAAATGCACAACTCACCTTTTTGAGAGTTCATACTTCATAAAATTGAGACTTGACTCAATGATTCAGAGTCCAATTTTTCATCTTGGAAGTTCGATTAGGGTTTTTGACTGTTTTTAGGCTCTTGTATACTCCAGAGGTGATACAAATTGGACAGACTCTTGTCATTGTTTTCATCATTGGACCTTTTTGGGGATAGTCAAATTTTGAGGTATGACACAAGTGTTTAAACTCTAATGCTCAAAATTGTATTTTGTGAAATATAATTATATAATGTGAGACCTTAGGAATGGATGTCTATAAATACATCTCATTCTTTAGGGTCTTAGTAGCCATCATTCTTCTCCTTCTTCTTATACTTCTTTTGTGAAAAGAAAAAGACATAGAGAGAACAAAATAAAAAGAGTCATCTTTTTGACAAAAGGAGCTAGCACGCCTACTTTGCTTTGATTCCTAGTTCATGTGGATACTGGTAGAGGGCGTGACCTTTGGTGGCACTTCAATATGACAAAAGGATACATAAAGCTTGAGGTAGGGTGTCATTAGTGTGAACCCCCTTTTTCCTTCCAACATTCTTGCCTCGAAATCATCTTGGTAAGTTTTAGGAAACCTTTTAATCTAATTATATGGATCCTGTGAGGGTTTCGTGGTTAAAGTTTTAATTTTCATTTTGTTTTGCATCATGAAAACCCAACATTATAGAAGGTCAAGGTCGTGGTAGAGGTAGAGGTCAAGGTCGAGGAGACTCATAAGATAGGAATGATCTTGTAGAATGGGCTAGTCGCTCAACTGGGGGTCAAGCATCACAGTGAGAACCATCACCTAGTTTAGCTATTTAGTGTTTTTACTATTTTTCACCATTTGTATGATAACTCGTACTCATTCATTTTCTTATGGATCATGTGTAGTACTTCCGATATATGTATATAAGTACTAGCATTTATATTGTACTTATGAAATTGTTAAATACAAAGATATTCCACTTGCCATCTAGTTACATCTTGGTATTATGATTTATATTTATATATAATAGTATGTAAGATAGATATTTTTGCCATATAATCTCTAGGTAATGCTCCTCTTATATAATGTCATCATTGGGTGAGTTATTCCAGTATGGTACTATAAGAGAGGGGTGTTATAGTTTTATTAGTATTAAAACTCTAGGTTATTAGATTTTACAGACATTAAGGGATGTTAAATTTGGTGGAAATTGATGATGAATTTTAGGTTGATGGCAAGTAAGGTTAAAGTGTTTTAATTTTGAATTTCAGGATAGATGGCAAGAATTAGTGGTGGTCTTACAGAAGGTCAAGGTCTTGGTAGATGTAGAGGTCGTGGTAGAGGTAGAGGTCGAGGTCAAGGAGACCCACGAGATAGGAATGATCTTATAGAATGGGCTAGTCGCTCAACTAGGAGTCAAGCACCACAGTGAGAACCATCTTCATTGTCAACATCAGTTGGAAATAAGAGGGATGAAAAGCTAAATTCTCAAATAGGTAGCCAACAAGACAATTATGCATCAACTGCATCTGTCTCAATTTTTGACAAAGTGCCATTGAGAGCATGCAATAATTGTTAACCTTAGCCACCTATAGTGCAAATAAATATGCCAAATCTGTAAGGACCACCAATAGTGTATATTGATGCTACTGATTTGGCACGCATAATGATAACTATGATGGCTAAAAAGGAGAAGAATAAGAAGTTGAGGTACATTATTAAACATGACAAGAAGTGTAGCATATGATTTTAACGGTATACTAGACCCTAGTCAAGCTGACAAGTGGGTCAAGACAGTGGATAAGGCTTTTACTACACTACAGTTGACAAGTGATGAGAAGGATAAGAATGTGTATGGCTTAATATTTGACATGGCTGATGAGTGGTTGACTCGAGAGTCAAGAACTTATTTAGAGAAGCTTTCACTTAGTAAGTGTTTAAGGAGAAATTTAATAAAGAGTATTTGACTAAAACCTATATGAAGCATAAGAAGGCAACCTTTGTTAATTTAGCTCAATGTTTAATGACTGTCAGGGAGTATACTAATAAGTTTAAATACTTGTACAAGTATGTGAAGGACATCTTGAAGAATGAGAAGTTTAGGGATAGATTACATGCATCCTTATGAGGAAAGCTGAATTTATATGTTGGTACATTTTTTAGAGGTTAGGTTGATAAAGCCATGAAGCAAGAGACATTGGATGACGAGCTAGAGACTACAAGTTGTTCCAAGCCTCATCATTAGGAAGGAAGTTTTAGACAACCTTGGAGGAGAAATAGAAATAAGAAGTTGAGATTATCCCTATATTTAAGGAATAATATAGGGACAAAAGGAGATAACATGCCTCATGGTAGCAATATGTTTGTAAGACAATCAAGGGCAACACATAGCAAAGTTAATGCTCAGTTTGGGAGGAATACTACCCCTTGGTGCAATATGTGTAAGAAGAACCACTTTGGTAGTTGTTGAAATAGTGGAATACAATGTTACAAATGTAATGAAATATTGCACTATGCTCTTGAGTGCCCAAAGAAATTCTTAAGAGAACAATTTTTTCAAGGATCAAATGTTCCAATAAATGAAAGAGAGAGTTAGAAGGCTACCAAATCTAGCTAGACTTGTAGCTATTCAAAGTGAAGCAAACAAAATGGCTCCACAACCATGGAATGGATCTTCTAGAGAAATGAATGCACTTGAAAATGTACAACAAGCAAGAGGATATGCAGTAATAGAACATGATCCTGAGAATGCATTAGATGTAATAATGAGCATGACTTATATATCTAATAAGTTAGCACATATTCTAATTGATCATGGTGCTACATTCTCATTCATATCATCTGCATTTGCCATGCATAATAAACTTAAGGCACATGATAGAATAGAACCCAGAATTATAAGTTTACTTATGGGGATAAGTGCAATATGTGAAACTGTTATTAAAGATGTCTTAGTGAGAATGGCTGATAATAACATAAAGTGGGACTTTATTCCATTGCCAATCAATTAGTTCAATATTATACTTGGTATGGATGGTTTAAGCTAATATCGAGCAAAGGTGAATTTTTTTAAACGATGAGTGGATTTTAAATTTGAGGATGGGAAGAAAATAAGTTTCCTTGGAGAAGGTAGAAAGGCAACCACTAAAATTATTTCGGCCATGATAGTAATGAAATGCCTAAGGAAAGGTTGTGAAGCTTATTTAGCCTTTGTGGTGGAAAAACGAAAGGAAGAGGTGTCAATAAATAAATTACCTATAGTAAATAAGTTTGAGGAATTTTTTTGGAAGAATTACTAGGTTTGGCATTTAAAAGAGAGATCTAGTTTGATATGTTTGATATAGAACTATTATCGAGTACGACACCCATATCATAACTACCATATAGAATGGATCTATTTCAATGAAGGAGTTAAAAGCACAACTAAAAGTGTTATTAGATAAAGGATTTATCAAACCTAGTTTCTCTTTGTGAGGTGCACCGTGTTGTCTCTGAAGCAAAAGGATGGATTATTATGATTTTGCATTAATTATAGATAGTTAAACTAAGTCATTGTCTGAAATAAATATGATTTACCAAGAATTGAAGACTTATTTGATCAACTTTAAGGAGTAGCAGTATTTTCAAAGATGGATTTGAGGTTCGAACCAATTAAGGATTAAGGAGTCAAAAATTTCTAAAACTACCTTTAGAATGAAATATAGACATTACGAGTTCTTGGTAATTGGACTAACGAATTTGCCAACTACATTTATGGACTTGATAAACTAAGTGTTCATATAATATTTGGACAAATTTGTAATTATGTTCATTGATGATATTCTGGTTTATTCGAAGTCAAAAGAGTAGCGTGAAGAGCACTTGAGAATAGTGTTAAAAATTTTGAGAAACAAGCAATTGTATGCGAATTTTAGTAAATATGAATTTTAATTGGATAAAGTTGTATTTATAGGGCATGTAATATCCGTAAACGAGGTATACATTGATTGTAATAAAGTTGCTACAAAGTTAAACTGGGAACTACCTAAGAATCTAACTGAAGTGCATAGTTTTCTAGGCTTGGCAAGTTATTATTGAATATTTGTGCAAGAATTTTCAATAATTATGTAGACTTTAATGAAATTATTGAGAAATAATGTTAAGTTTGACTGGAGTCCTGAATGTCACTAAATTTTTGAGGTTTTGAAAGAAAAATTAGTTACCACACTAGTGTTATCCTTACTAGTTAAAGGAGGCAAATGTGTGGTATATAGTGATGCATCATGACAAGGACTTGATTGCGTATTGATGCAAGATGGAAAGGTGATTGCTTATGCATCAGGGCAACTAAGGTCTCATGAGCAAAAATATCTCACACATGATTTAGAGTTGGCTGTAGTAATTTTTGTATTAAAATGTGGAGACATTACTTGTATGGTGAAATATGTCAAAGTTTCACTGATCATAAGAGTTTGAAGTATATCATAAGCTAGAAGGAATTAAACTTGAGACAAAGGAGATGGGTGGAATTGTTGAAGGATTATGATTACACAACTGAATACCATCCTAGTAAAGCCAATGTAGTGGCAAATGCACTTAGTCAAAAGTTGACAAGAAATTTGCACTACATACACACTGTAAGAGAACCATTATTAATGGAACTAAGATATCTAGGTGCATATTTGACTTTAGATGCTTCAGGAGGTATTTTAGCCACCTTGAAAATGAGGCCACTACTTATAGAAAGAATTGTGTAAGCATAAATGGCTGATAGTGAAGCACAAAAGTTACATAAAGAGATTGGAGATAAGAAGAAGAAGGAAGTGACTTGTGATAGCAATGGAGTGTTGAGACTCGAGAAGAGAATATTTGTGTCAAAAGTGGATGACTTAAGAAGATAAATTTTAAAGAAGCTCACTGCTCTACCTATGTAATGCATCTGGGTAGTACAAAGATGTACAGAACTTTGAAAGAACATTATTGGTGACAAGAAATAAGGAAAGATACAGTTCATTATATTTCCAAGTTCTTAACTTATCAACAAGTTAAAGATGAGCACAAATATTTAGCTGGTTTGTTGCAATCATTGCCAATACTAGAGTGGAAATGGGAACATATTACAATGGATTTCATAGTTGGTTTATTGAGGACTCAACAAGGAAATGATATTGTATAGGTGGTTGTGGATTTATTGACTAAATCAACACATTTCTTGCCAATCAAGATAAGTTACAATTTGAATAAGTTACTAGAATTGCACAACAAAGAAGTGGTAAGTTTGCATGGGACGTAGTATCAATTATGTCATATTGTGACCCAAGATTCACTTCATAACTATGACCAAGTTTGCAAAAAGCTTTGGATACTAAACTATAATTTATTACTGCTTTTCACCCTTAGACAGACGAACGATCAAAAGAATTGTATAAGTTCTTGAATATATGTTGAGAGCTAGTGCTTTAGACTTTGGTGGAAATTAGGATAAGTAAATACCATTAATGGTAATAACAGCTATCAGAGTAGTATGCATATGCCACCATTTGATTATGTATGGAAAGAAGTGTAGAATGCCAATGTGCTGGGGAGAAGATAGAAAATGAAAATTGTAAGTCAAGAATTGATCAAAACGACCACTAACAATATCTAAGTGGTCTGAACTAATCTCAAAGAAGCTCAAGATAGACAATGAAGCTATGCTATTCTCAAGTGAGCCGATGTTGAATATAACATGGGTGATAAGCTATTTCTAAAAATATCCCCCTATAAAGGTATAATTAGATTTGGCAAACGAGGAAAGTTAAGCCTAAAATTCATTAGATCGTACGAAGTGGCAGAATGTGTGCGACCTATAGCCTATCGATTGGCATTACCACCCATGGGATTGAAAGAGAATTTAAGCTATGAAGAAGAGTAAGTGGCTATTTTACCGAATGACCAAAGATGTTAAGGAATAAAGTCATTCCTTTGGTTAAAGTCATTCCTTTGGTTAAAGTATTATGGAGAAATCATTCTTAAGAAGAAGACACTTGGGAAAGAGAAGAGGATATTAGACGATAGTACCCAAATTTGCTATTTTCTGTTATAGCATGAAGTTGAGAGTATAAAAATGATTTCAAGGATAAAATTCTTTTTAAAGGGGAAGAATTGTAAGATTGATATCCTTGAACATGTAAACTGGAGATTGAATTTATTAAAATAAATGATTAATTAATTAAAGTAAGCCTTAAATTAATTAAAATAATTAATCAAGGTCTTTAATTTATACTATTAATTAAATACTGAAGTCTCAAGTTTGAGAAGGTGTTAGATGAAGGATTTAAAATGGAATTTACTTAGTGATGTGTCACTTAGCATGTGAATTCTTATTTTTAGAATGGACACTTGTAATTAAAAAAAGGTTCTCTGGGATTAAAAATGCAAAACCATAAATGGAGAGGAGAAAGAGATGTTGCTTGCATTTTGGGTAGCTTTAAAGTCTACATGTTGATCCTTATTGTGTGAAACTCCATAACCATTGATTAGTAAGCAACCAATTGCAATTTTAAAAGAGAATTCATGGATTTTGAGCTTTATTTCAATAGTTGATGTTGTGATTTGCAGATCAAGTGAAGTTAAAAAAGTAGTTGGGTTAGAGCTATATCTTAAGAAATCAAGCAAGTAGTTAGTGGGGGATTGAGCTAGATTACTAAATTAGTGAGTGATCTTTTTATTTTCCTCTTGTTTTATCATTTATGAAATTTCATTGAGGCTATTAAATTAATGCTCTAAAAAAATATCTTTTTTTATTTGTTTGTTGTGGATAACTCTTCTCTTTTCTGATAATAAAATTTTGTAATTTCCTTGGAAAATTCTTTGTTTCATCAATTTTCAAATCCTTATTGATGAATTTACTTAAATTTTGGTTGCATCTTGCTTTTGGACTACTTATTTCTTTTTATTGATTTTTTTTGTTCTTATTCATATTTTGCATTTAAAGTATGTCTTGGAAGAGTTGAATAGAAATTTGTTCATCATGTTGTTCTTTTCATTACTGAAGATATGCTATTGTTGTTGTGTCATGAACATATATATATATATATATATAAAATAGTGTTTCTTTTGAGAAAATGGGTTACAGAAACTAAATTCTTAGTCTGAGTGAGCAACAACCTGCAGAATTCTAGTAAGCATAGTAAACTTGCATTAGCCATATCTTAAGTTCTATAACCCTAAATAACTTTATTTTTGCATCAGTAAAAACTTTTAAATGTACTCTACAAATTTGACAGAAATAACAAAAACTCAATTCGGTTGTTTTGAGGGGCACTTTTTATTGCTGAAACTCTATTGACCGCTCGCCCTCCCAAAGTGTTTTTTGTGTTTCTCTCGCATATCAAATTGATGTAAAATTAATTAAAATTACTTTAGACACAAGAAGCTAAAAATCTTGAGAAAATAATTTAAAAATATAGACCATGAATTTTTTGGTGAATTTTTGAATGTACTAGTGAATTCTATCAAGTTTACAGCTCATTGTAAGCCTTGATGTTTTAAACTTAGAACTTTTTTCTAACCCAAACATGAAGTATAATTAACCCAAATTTATTTATTTTTATATTATATATGTGAATTTAAAACTCAAAGTACTTCCAAGGTATACTTATATTTTTTTAAAAAAAAAGATTAAATTCTTCAGTGAGTAGCTACTAATGTATTACAATGGAGGCTTAAAATGATATTTGAACTTGATCAGTTTAGCCATAAATTGATCTCAAATACAACCTTAAATTTCTATAATGTGAAACCAAGTAAAAGTTGAGATTCAAATAAAAAAAAAGTCTAGTTAAAAGAAAGAGCTATTGGTGACGTCATTAGTAGCTCTGAAAATATTACCCTTTTCACTCCTTGTTAGATACAATAAAATCAATAAGCTGAGAGTGCCACATTCTTAAATAAATTAACTAGAAGTGAAGAGGTGGATTTAAAGAATGCAAATGTATATACTTGCAACAAGCTTAAAATTCAAAATTTATACCGAGAACATTATAATTAACTTTAACTCTCAGACTTCGAGACTAAGTTTATTACTAAAAGAATCACAACTAACAATAAGAATAAAATATTGTAATTCAAATTGTATAGTGCATTATTATGTCTGTGTTTGCCGAGATAATATGATGAGTCATATTTTTGATATATGTGAAAATACAGTCATTTTTTGAGTAGGATTGTTATAAGTTAAGTTGTATTGTTGGCCAACTGTTAATAATTATCTTTAGGACAACGCATAGATTCAATATGCATTTAGGGCGAATTTATGTAGTTATAAAGTATGCATACTGAATTTTATAAATTATTGTGTTATGAGAAAGAGCTTTACATGATTGTGCTCGGAGAAGGAGCTATACATTATTGTGCTCTGAGAAGGAGCTAATCATAATCGTATCGTCAGGGTTACTTGTGGATCACAATGTCTTTAATAATACTTCGTGTCTCGTCTGTGATAAACGAGTTCATATGTATTAATCTAAATTTTATTATTATTATTATTAGCGTGTGTATATATAATAAGAAGAAAAAAATGAATGTGTTTATATATGAAGAAGACGACTGCAGAGGAAGAGAATTGAGTTTTGGTGGCAAATTACTACTTTGATCCCTAAATTTTTCTTTTCTTTGTCAACCACCCAAATGACCTCCGATCACCATGAAATTTTAACCGTAGATTCTTCTCAACATATTCTACGCGTTGGTGGCTATCCTTTTTTTGTAGAATTTGTGTAAAAATTTTTCAAAACTGGCTCAAAAATTCTATCCATTTTATCATTGTCAAAATGCCTTCATCGTCATTGTTCAGCTAAAACTATCACTAACAACTTATTCCCTATCACCTCATGAGTCCTTAGATGCTAACCTCGCATCCGATATCCACCGTTTGGACTTTCTATAAATTTTTCAATATTTTTCCTTTAAATTTCCGATCTCTTAATTCTATGTATAATTTAGTATATTTGAGGCTATATTTGTGTTTCATAAATTATTGTGAATGCGTTGATATATTTGGTTTGGTCGGCGTCATCGGGAATGTGTGCACACTAGTATTGATCCTTGAGTCGGGCCCTTGTTTCTAAAAATTGATTTGTGAAGCTCAGTTGATTCATAGCCCTCGAATGCCATATTATGGTTTATGGTTAGTTATTATTGGGACCGGTAGCTTAATAGAATTTTAGCTCTCTGGAATGCCAATAAATATTGGAAAAAAAGAATGACTGCACCTGATAGCTCAATAGAAGATTAGCTTTCGAAAACTGGCAGTCATTGGAAGAATAAGAGGGCCGAATGGCTATTAGAATTGTGGTTTAGGGTTTATTAACATTATTTTTACCATCGTACTATATATTTATTTAATTAAGTATATATATAGTAAATTAATGATTTTTTTAAATGCAATTTTATAGAATATTTATAATAAATGTTTTAATAAAAGGTGGTTTTCGAACTAGCATGCATTTCCTTATATTAGCTTACTCAGTAAAGTCTGACTCCCCTCAATTATTTTTTTCCAAGATCTTGGGAGTCTACTATTAACTCTTCTTCTCTACGCCAGATTCATCAGGTTAACTTAATGATATTGTTATGTATGAAACAATTTTAGTTAATCTAGACACTACAGTGGGTTGGCGATTTTGTTGTTGTTATTATTATATTTATAGTGTACTATGTTTTATGATGAATTGAGATTCAGATGCTGGTGATTGTGGTGTAGTGTTTTGAAGTAGTTGCGATTATATATATATATATATATATGTGTGTGTGTGTGTGTTATTTACATTATACAGGTTTTGGGTTTGTCCTAGTACAAAGGAAACTCTGCCGAATTTTTTTTTAGAATTTTTAAGTTAGTTAATTTTATATGATAAATTCCAAAAGGCTTACTATGGGTTTGGAAGCCTTATGCTTTCTCATTCCCTAGTGCCAGTCACGTGCACTTGGAACTGTTATTATTATTATTATCACCATAATCATCATCATTGTTATTATTGTTATTTTTTTTCATAAAGTTCCCATTTTTAGTTTGAAATCGATCACTTTAGTATTAGAATCATCACTTCTACATTCTAATTGCATTTTCTATCATTTTGACATTAATCTGTCATTTTTCATATCCAAAACGTATCCTCGATGTTCAAAATCATCTTTTTTGCACCTATGCATCAAAACAACATATTCTTACTATTCAATATGAGAATAAGTATTTTCTCTTATTTTTCATATTTAACAATGTGAGAATTCACATGTTAGGGCTAGAGCTCCCATTTCTTAGTCTAGTGATGCAATTGTGCTCATAGTATGTTGAATTAGCCATTTTTGTCATTTTTAGTAATTATTTAATCTTCATCATAATCCTTACAAGTGCATATGGTTAAGTGCCTCTATATGCTCTTCCAATTGAGTGAACATTTCCTGTTTATTTTCTTTCTATTTGAAATAGTAGATGGAATCATGCATATCTGTGCTAACCTCAGTTTTGCAGGTGTATTCTAGATCTAAGACTAGATTTACATTTCTGCACCTTTTTATCTTTCATATGTATTTATTAGGAAAATGATGTAAATAATTGTAATTAATTTTCCTTTACTTTCCATTTATGATATGTTGTGTGAATGTATATACAAACTGTCATTTCGAAACTAGGGTGTTGCGGCAGCTATCCATTGAGTATTATATAATGAGAAATAGCCAAAAAGTAGATGTGATCTTTCGAACTTAGAATCTCTGTTGGGGACGATACTCATTGTGTGACCTAATGTTGTCCCTTAAAATTTCTTAAAAAAATCATGTGGCGACTCCACAAACACAAAATGTCTTGTGTCCTTCAGAAACTAATCATTTGTCCCTGTCCCGCAAACAGAATGGATAGACCCCATTTTATCATTTTTGGCTAAGAGTTACTTCCAAAAAAAAATTGGTCGCCCACACCATTTATCTCTCTATAAGGGCAATCAAAACAGCTTGACTGGACTTACATGGGCCAACAAATAAAGCGGCAATAATGCCGTTAAATCTGAGGCTGACTACTCTACGTTTCACCTCAGTTAGAAGGCTTTGATAATACCGACTTAAGTTGTTGATGCTATCGGGTGGCTGAATAACTTTATCAACATATAAAATGATATAAAAACAAATTTGTAATAAAACAAAATCAAAATTTGCATTTACTAACAATACTTATACATCTTTTTTTGCAAGAAACATAAAACAACAACAACATCACAAGTAGTCAATAATGACAATAGATAGTAGTACAACAATAGTATAAGCTGAAAAGCAGAACAATACAAGCTAAGAAGCAACAATAGTATAAGCTAAGAAACATAACAGTGCAAGTTAAGAAGCATAATAATACAAGCTAAGAAGCAACAATAGTATAAACTAAGAAGCAAAATAGCATAAGCTAAGAAGCAATAACGACACAAGCTAAGAAGCAATAATAGTATGAGCTAAGAAGTGACAACATTATAAGCTAAGAATAGTAATGGCATAAGCTAAGAAGCACAATAATACAAGCTAAGCAGTAAAATAATATAAGCAACATAATAGCAAAGTGATAGAGCAACACCAAAAAAATGAGGCAACCATGCCAGCGGCACTAGCAGTATAATAGAATAGAAAGAAGACAAAAAAGACTACTGCAGAATTGTGAGTAGACAAAGTTTGGCAATCAAGGGGATGAACAATAGGGATCTTGTCTCCCTGAGATAAATTCTCTATGCCAAGCTTTACCTACAGAAGTGGAAGCAACACTAGATGAAGGTCCTCTACTAGAATATCATCAAAATCAAAATTGAGATTCTCTAAGTTAATATTGACATCCTCAAACCCGAGGATACTAAAGGCTGAAAAAGAAAAGGCAGCCATGTTTAAAAAAATAAGCAGAAAAGAAGGAGAAGAAAGGTTGTTAAAATAACATAATCATAGAACTAGTTCAACAAAAGTAGGTGAATAAAAAACAAGAAAACTTAAAAGAAGAAGCAAAAGGAGAAGGGAGTACTTACAAGTGACAAAATTCAGTATTCGAGAGATAGAAAATGGATCTATAAGAGTCAGACTGAAGGATACACATGCAAATCAACACGAGATGAACTTGAAAACACAAAAAATGAAGCTTTAAAGTGTAAGAACACAAGAGGATGCACCTAAAAGTGCTAAGGAGTCACATAAATAGTCAGACACGCCCTTTGGGAGCATGACAAACTAGGCTTCGTGTGGCACGCACTCCAAAGGGTGCGTGCGCTATTTTTGTATGCTATATTTTTTTACTCTCTTATATACATATAATATTTTCTCATATTTTTGCATATTTGTATGCATCATAGAACACACACGTACATTGATGTATGCATACACATATTATGAAGGTCATTCATGCATATTTTGATGCACATGAACACATCTCAAGACATACACACGTACGAGCACATAAATATTGCACTGAACATCTTAGAAGATTATGACAATATTACATTATCATCTTAAGAGATGACATCATCATTTTATCTAAGAAGATTATGACAACATAACATTGTCATCTTAATAGATGACATTGTCATTTCATGAACATCTAAGAAAATTACACTAGTAACCCCAAATCATCTCAGAGGATGACATCACCATTGTATCGTTACTGTAATCATAGTGAATGACATCTATGACCAATATCATCATTCTTGCTTGAGACCTGAATAGATTATAGTAGCATCACTACCTTGCTTGACACCTAAATAGGTTATAGTAGCACTACTTGTTTGCTTGAAACCTAAAAAGGTTATAACAACATCTTTTCCTAGCATCGAAGTGGATGCTAGTGACCTTAACACTGAAATAAGTATGAAGTATGACATCAAAGTGGGTTACTGTTGGATTTTATGTATATGCTCTCATGTCAAGTGTTTGATTGCATATTACTATCACATGCTTATTTCATTTGTCTAAATACTCTCATATGAACAATGCATTTCTTTTGCATGAATCCTAAATTACATCATTCTATATGAGTCCTGAATCACATCATTGCGTGAATACATAAATGCATCACTACCACGCTCGTGTGAAAATTGCATTCGTTTTATGTGCATTCTAAGATTACATTATGCATTCACATCATTTGCATCATCCTTAAAAGGATTAAAACAGTTTGTAAGCAATGACAAGCTCAACATCAAATGACTGCATGGCACATCATCAGGTTAGCACCTACTATTAAAAACCTATTTTTGCATCTATGTATTTGCTTCACATATATTGACATTAACATTGGTATGCTATGCAATACATGTGAAATAGGGGGCAACTGTCATACATCGAATTTTGACTGTCCCTGAAAAAGTCCGATGATGAAAATAAGTTTTGAAATTAGTGCAAGAGCACAAGATGCTGCTACTTAGAAGTGTGCAAACCCTGAATTCAAGAGTCAAAATACCTGAACCTAAACTGGACTTACAAAATGATGAGTTGATCATCGAATCATCGAGTCATGTTTCGATTTTATGAAATATGAACTGTCAAAATGATAAATTGCATATTTTAAACATTTATTGCTTAAAGAGTGAAACTTATTAGATTAGTGTTCATCTCATGGGACGAAGACTTGATCGCATGAAAATGAAAGCTGATTTTAATAAAACAGACATCAAAAATGCATTTTAAAGGCTTAAAAACCACAAAACACTATTGAACCTCAAAATACGACCCCAAAAACACCAACACACCCATAGGAGCATGAGGACACACCCTAAAGGGCGTGAGCTATGCCCTTAGGGCACAAGCCACGCCCTCAAGGCATGAACCACGCCCTTAGGGCATGAGCCACGCCGCTAGGGCATGACACACACTCTAGGATGCACAAAAATGCTATCATGACCTAAATTTCATGCCCCATAACGTGTGCGTGGACTTAAGCGCCTGAAACACACAACTAGGTGCATAAAATTCAGATTCTATGTCTATAAATAACACTATTTCCTTCACTTTTAAAGAGGAATTTTTTGACACTATATCATTACTTTGCCAGATTGAAGACTCAGGACACCTGAAAAACACTATCAACTAGTCTTCTACTCTTGTTTAATGAATAATTAGTCCCACTTCTCACACCAAACTGAGCCTCATCACTGTCAAAGAATGCTTCAAAGGTAATAACAACTACATTTTGCATGATTTTCACTCAAACTCAACAAGGATAGCTCAAAAGCTTACACGAAGCTAGTGCTTCTGCTCTTAAAATGAGCTTAGTGAAATCTTATGAGGACCAATTCTTCTTTTTATTTTTATTGCTGCTAGCAAATTGTAGGAACTTTATGCCTGTGTGATGAGATTGGCATTTTTCATGATATTAAAATAATCAATGCGTTATTTGCTTCACATTAATCTATCATTTTGAATTTTTAGCTTTAGAAATGTGAAAATTACAAAAATATTATTTTCATATTAAATTTGCACTTTTAATAATTTTCTGTCATTTTTATGTTAAATCTGTATTTTTATGATTTTTCATCACATTCCATATTTTTTCTATTTTTTGATCGTTTTCATCACAAAAATCACATTTTTATAATAAAGCATGCATTTTCATAATAATCTTGTATTTTATGTATAAAAATGTCATCTTATGCATTAAGTCTTCGTTTTCACCTTCAAAAATATAAATTCATCATTTTTGCATATTTTATAATTTTTCTACATTTTCTGATAAAAATTACATTTTGATATTAAAATATGCGTTTTTGCATTAATTATGCAATTTATATGAAAAATCATCATTTTTCACATCAAGTCTGCATTTTAAACCCAGAGAACATTAAATGTCATTTTTGCATAGTTCCTACATTTTTTGCATATTTTGTTACTAAAAATAGCATTTTGACATAAACTGCATATTTTCTGTGAGTATTTTGCACTTTTTATATAAAAATCACATTTCTATATACATCTTTGCATTCTCATAATTTAGGAATCATCTTCATTATAAAATTGCATTTTAATACTAAAAATAACATTTTTTTTATTATTCGTGTGAAAACACATTATTTCTCCATGGGTTTGATGTCAAAATGTCATTTTTTTTTATGTAAAAATGACATTTTAATATCAATTTCACATTCTTATGTGAAGAATTTCCAATTTCACATTCTTATGTGAATAATCAAATTCTTCACATAAAGTTTACATTTTCAATTCAAAGTCATTATTCTTGCATCAAAATCATAATTTCTACATTCTAATCATATTTTCCAACACTTCGACATAAATCTATCACTCTTCACATTCAAAACGCATCCTCGATACTCAAAATCATTAATTTTCACATCCTTGCATCTTTATTGCATCTTGAAATGGAAATAAGTATTTTCTCTTGTTTTTCACATTCAATAATATGAAAGTTCATATTTTTGGGCCATAGCCTTCGTTTCATGGTCCAATGATGTAACCATGTTCACAATATGTTAAATTAGCAATTTTTGTCATTTTTAGAAATTATTTCATTTTCATCATAATCCCTGTGAGTGCACATGCTTAATTTCCTCTATTTGTGTTTCCAACAGAGTGAATATTTCCTGCTTATTTACTATTAGTGTGAATGAGTGGATGGGATTGCACATATCTGTGCTAACCTTTGTTTTACAAGTGCACTCTAAATCTAGGGCTAGATTTATATTTTCACACTTTTTTCTCTTTCAAATAAATGTTTTACTAGGAAAGCCTTGTAACAATTGTACTTAACTTCGTTTATCATGTACTGTGTGAATGTGTGTATGCAAACTTCATTCTAGAACTAGGGTGTTATGGTAGCTACATATTGAGTACTATATAATGAGAAATATCCAAAAAGTATACGCGATCTTTTGAACCTAGAATCTCTGTCGGGGACAATACTCATTGAGTGACCTGATATTATCCTTAACATTTTCTTGAGAAATCGGGTGGCAACTCCACAAACATAAAAGTCTTGCATGATCCTGAGACTAAATATTTTCTCTGTCCTATAAACAAAATAGATAGGGCCCCCCTTTTTATTCATTTTAGCCAAAAGTTTCCTCGAGAAAATAATGGTCACTCATAGTATGGTTATATATATTGTAAGATAAATTAATGGAAACAATATCTCACCAAAGTGAGCTCTCTTATGAAAATTAATTTCTTTTAAAATATAAAATGTCATGTGCATGTAACTTGTGTGAATATTGATCAATCCATATGAAGGTCAATATTTAACAAAATTGCATATGTGTATTTGTGGTAATAAACATGTGATGATTATTTGGTTTTACATGTGAATAATAAATCAACCTAAATGAAAATTTATTATGCGACATGTTCTCATTGTTGGTGTTTGATTACTACACCAAAATATCATTTACAAGTTAATATTATTATCTAAAGACATAATATTAATGGAGTGTTTGGTATCTTGAGATGGGATTTACCTTTATTTAAATTTATTATTGATTTTGTTTTGGAATTTATGTGATCTTGTTTTGGTTGTCTATTGTTCTTTTTCCAGTTATGAATACTCCTACTGATATTACTGCTAGTATCAATTCTATTCCTATACTAAATGGCACTAACTTGAAATCATGGCACGATAACCTTTTGATAATTCTTGGAGTCTTGGATCTGGACCTTGCATTAAGAGTTGATTCTCTTCCACTTTTTACTGATAAGAGTACCTCTGATGAAAAGAAGGATATGAAAAGGTGGGAGAAATTAAACTACATGTGTATGATGATCATGAAGAAGGCCATTCTAGAAGCATTCAAGGCACAATGTCAAAAAAGATAACTACGACTAAAGAGTTCCTTGCAGCTATTGAAAAGAGGTTTATTGAGAATAAAAAGATTGAAATTGGTACACTCTTAATAAATCTAATTTCAATGAGGTATAAGGGTAAATGCAATATTAAATAGTACATTATGGAGATATCTTATTTTGCTTCTAACTTGAAATCATTTAAGCTATAATTCTTTGAGGACTTGCTAGTGCATTTAGTTTTAATATCTCTTTTGACATAGTTTAGTAAGTTTAAGGTGATCTACAATTGTTAAAAGGAGACTCAGTCTCTGAATAAGCTCATCTTACACTGTGTCTAAAAAGAGAAAAGGTTGAAGCCAGAAACACTACAATAAAATATGGAATTAGAGACATATTATTTTTAAAGCGTCATAAAAATCATCTCTAAAAGATTATATTTTAGGACATTTTATCAAAATCTTCTTAAGAAAAGGTCCACCAATTCCCTCCTCTCCAAAAATATTCCCACCACATAAAAAATGTCTCTAAAAGTGCTCGCGATGTTTTATTAACGTCGCTTAATTATATGTTTTTATGATGTTTTTGTAAAATGTCACTAAAATTAAGTCTTAGTAACATTTATGAATAGTAGAATAGCATCAAGAGCTAACTCAAGTGTATTAATGTCCAAGTGAAAGAATATATATAGATACAACCGATTGTTATATGTTACAATAGAAAGATATTTAAGCTGCTACAGATAGGTACAATACAATTCAAATAATAGTTGGTTGTGAGCTTGGTTAGTTAGCTTATCCTTATCACGCTCCCGCAAGTTGAATAAAGTGGGGAACCATGTTCAACTTGTTTCAAAGTTGTAGAAATCTATCTTTAGGAAGAGGTTTAGTGAGTAAGTCACCTAACTGATCAGTAGATGCAAGGCAGTAGATAAAGAGTTGTTGTTATTGGACTTTATCACAGAAAAAGTGATAGTTTATTTTCAAATGCTTGGAACGAGAGTGAAAAACTGGGGCTGGAGTGAGATATGTGGCTCCACGGTTGTTGTACAAAAGAATGGGAGTTGTTGAACTGCATAATTGAAGCTCTTAAAGAAGAGATTAGAGCCAATGAAGCTTTTGGACATTAATTGCTAAGGAATGGTACTCTGACTCAGTTGAAGAACGTGCTACACAACACTGCTTGTGAAAGCTCTATGAAATGAGATTGGGATCGAGATAAACAACATATCCTGTGGTGGATTTTTTATCATCCAGTGTGCTTGCCCAATCGGCATCACTATAGACATTGAAAGCCAAAGAAGTAGACTTGATGGTGTGAATTTGAGCATGAGAGCTAAAGGCATAAGTTCAAGCGATTTTTTCCTAAGTTACTTTGGCCATGGAAGCACCAACAACCTAAGGAATAAAGCTTTCAGAGATAGAGCCAATGATCCAACCAAAGACTAGTTGATCTTAGCAAAACCAAGATTCATATAGAGGATTCAATTGGTTGTTTTCTATTAGTGATGATGGTGTTAATCGACCATCAATATGCTTGAAGATGTCATAGTTGTTAAGAAGAGGAAGTATTTATGTCTGCCATAATAAATAGTTTGAAGCATTCAATTTAATTAGTAAATGAGTGGCGATATTGGGTAGAGAAGATACTTAGAAAACAAAAGATAAAGATGAGCTTGAGGTATCTATGAGTTCTGCTTTAGAAGAGTTTTTGGTAGTCATGATTAACAATGCAAAGAGAAAGACATTGTTACACTGTATTAGGCTATGATACCATGTGAAGAGTGGAATAACATCAAGAGCTAACTCAATTGTATTAATGTCCAAGTGACAGAATATATATAGATACAATTGGTTGTTATATGTTACAATAGAAAGATTTATGAGCTGCTATATATAGGTACAATATAATTCAAATAATAGTTGGTTGGTGAGCTTGGTTGGTTAGCTTGGTTGGTTAGCTTATCCTTATCAATGTTTTATGATATTGTCTATTAAAAATGTGGAATTATAGATGATTTATTTATTGATGCAACAAACAATGTCTCTAAAACATTATTTTTTGAGACATTTTTTTTAAATCATCTCTAAAAATGGTAAATTTTATATACAATTTTATTATAAATAAATTAAAAATACATTTTCAAACTCAAGTTTTAATTTTTATGATGCACCAATTTTGTTAAAAGATCATAAATATTTATTTTCAATGTAATTTTTATATAAATTTTTATTGTTGCAAATCAGTTAATAAAATAAGATATTTGAATTTTTTATAACCTAAACTTTATTTTTTGAAAATCTAATAAATATATTACAACAATAACTACATACTATAATGGCCATAATTATATTAACCTTTTTATTTTTTTTATCTGATTTGGCCTTTTATTCTTTTTTCTCTCTTTGTAACCCTAACTTTCTCCTTTGCTTCCTTCATCAGCCTCTTTTTCCTTTCATTCTTTTTTTTTCTCTATTTCTTCTTCTCTCTTTTTTTCCCTTTCCTTTCAATCCTCTTCCCACCATCAAATTAGTTTCTTGTTTTGCTTTTTTGTATTATAATGAACATTTTTCAAGATTTTTTGTGTGATTATTTTCATTATTTTTTTAGTAAAAAAAATAAATAATGATGGAATCTAGAGACAGGTTATCAAGAGCAATAGACATTGTAGTCGTATTTTCTCGATAAAGATAAGGAATTCTTGGAATTTATGAGGATCAGCTAGATCTTGCATCTTTGGTGACAAGTCAACCAAACACACTGGCTCGAATTGGAACTAGAATAAGAATAGTTGCTAGAAGGGGCAGTTTTGGAACTTCAAGAAGAAATTTGTATGGAAGGGAGAATACAGCAGTTACTGGAAGCATTGTGAGGCATGGTGTCATACATTGAATTTTACTGTCCCTAAAAAGGTCCAATGATGAAAATATCTCTTCGAATATGACAAGTGTTTGTTCATTCGTACCGCCTTTGAAGCATGCCGGGAGTTTGAAAAAGACAAACCAAGCCTTTCGAGAGCAAAATCGACTTCTGAATCATTAAGTCGCACTCTAATTTTATGAATTACTAATTATTGGAGTGGTAAGTCACTCATTTCGAGCAATCGTTGCTCACAACGAGCAACTCATCAGACCGGCATTCATCTCATAAGACCAGAGTCCCACTTTACAAAATTGGAAGCCGATTTTGACAAAACAAAAGTCGAACGTCCGGAAGGTCTCGAAACCTTAAAAAGCACCCTCCAAAATAGTGCGATCGAAGCCTTGGAAGGCTGTGTGACATGCGTAAGAGCACATGATCACGTGCCCAATGCGCGTGATCACATGCCCAACACGCGTGATCACGCGCCCAATGCGCATGATCACATGCCCAACACGCGTGATCACATATAAGGATGTGTGATCACACACCCCAGGCCCATGATCACACACACCAGAGGCGTGATCACGCACCGCAGGCCCATGATCACACACACCAGAGGCATGATCATGCGCCCCGATACATGTGCACACATACACCTTGGGACGCGTGATCACATATTTTTAGGCATTTTCCCTATAAATAGGGGTCTCTACCTCCCATTTTAAGAAAAAGAGCCGAGGAGAGCCAAAAAAAGCAGATACATACACTGAAACACTATCGAAATAAAGAATCAGGAGTCCCAATTCACACACTTTTAGCTCACCTTGTACATTTTTTGTAGGATTTGTTTAGATTGCTTTTGAACCAAACCCAACCACATCTTTGTCAAAGCACGCTTTAAAGGTATATGAATTTACATTCTTCACATCATTTTTAACCTCTTAATGAGGAAATCTTGAAAATCCCGCGAAGCAAAAGCTTCAAAAACTCAAAAACAAGCTCAGTCAAATCTAAGGACCAAATAATTATTTTTGCACATTTATTGTACTGTTTTGTATTTTACTTTATTACCGCTAGTAGTTGAGAAATTGTTGTGATTGTGTGATGAGACTGGCAATTCGCATGCTAATTAAATAATCTATGCTTTGTTTTACTTATAATAAATTGTCATTTTGCATCAATATGCATTCAATAAACACGAAAGTTAACTTATCTAATCTAAAGCTTCGATATTGCGGTCCAATGATGCAATCATCATTATTTACTATTTATCTCATTATTTAGGAATGCTTTATAGTAATTCCTATAAGAGTGTGAACTATGTGCATCTATTTAATCATTCATGATGCATCGATCATCTTTGTTGGGCTTATCTGTTGTTCGAGTCGATGAATAGATGGAATTACACATAGTTATGTTAACCTCTATCTTGCAGGTGTTTTCTAGATCAGGACTAGATTTACATTTCCACAATCTTTTTTTCCTTTTTCGAATGTATTTACCAGGAAAGCCTTGTAAATAATTATGCTAAATTTCTCATACTTTATGTTATTATCAATGTGCTTATGTGAATGTGTATATATCAATTGTCATTACCGAAACTAGGGTGCTACGATAGCCATATATTGAGTATGATAATGAGAAATAGTCAAAAAGTATATGAGATCTCCTGGGCTCAGAATCTCTACTGGGGATGATACTCGTTGAGTGACCTGATGTCGTCCCTTCTAAAAACTAAGTGTCGACTCCAAACACAAAGTATCTCACATCCCCCCGAGACCAATCATTTTTCCCTGTCCCAAAAACATAAGAGATGCCCCATTCGGCAAAGTTGCCATGTCCCTCGGAATTGGAAAAACATCCCAATACCCCCTTGGGACAAAAAACGGTTGCTCACACATGGAAATGGAAGGAGCCATTATGTTATTTCGAATAGCATGTTACCTAATTGGTATCCTAGAACACCTCTTCGTCAAATCACTGCTATTGTTAGGGTTAAAAAACTCGTCATTTTTCTTGATTATGTTTAGATTAATTGCTTTGTTGATACAACTTTTTTCAGACTAATTTTTAATTTCTTTTTTAGTTCTAAGATTATTTTCATATTTTAATTTATTTTATATTATATGTTGATGATGTCTGTAGTGTAATTTTGGGATTAATTTGCATTCTTGATTTTTTAGCTTTGGTAATTTATGATTTGTTTATTTTATGATTTTGTTACTTGAGATTAGGTTAAAATTATTTTATGAGATTGATTCAATCAGTTTTATTATTTTATTTGTTGGGGATTTGAAGGAATAGATCATTCCTTTAAAGGCTAAAACATGAATGAATTAATAATAGCAAAATTATCTTTTATTTTTGTTTTACTGTTAATGTATCAATTTCATTCTAAAACCTTTTATTTTTTCTATTATGTTTTAATTTTTCTTGTTATTATTTTCTCTTTTGTTTTTTTATATCAGATTGATTCTTTAAAGGAGAATTCTATATCAAATGAGTGCTTTTGAATCACTTTAAAAACTACTAAATCTAAGTGTTAAGCTCTTTCTTGATTCAGAAATGGCTTCTTCAGTGCTTTCTATAACTATTGTAAATCATTTTCTGTATGATACATTCAAGGTAATATATACATGCCACTTTTTCTTTAATTTCAAGATTAGTGTACACAAATAATCAGAAGAAACAAAATTGTACACATAAATAATCATTTTTATTTATATCTATATAAATTAAATTTTTTAAAAGGGAGTTTGATGAAGATTGAGACTAGACTTAAAATCACTTTGGCTTCATGTTTGTCTCTCATTATTGATTTTTAATTACTCCTAAATTTGCAGGCTGCACACATATACTAACAAATGCGGTGATGCTAAGCCATCTGACAATGATAATGTATTAATTACACTTTTAATTTATTATTCTCTAATTAAATATTTATTATTGCAAGTATAGGATTTTTTTTCTTGAGGGAGTTGTTTGTTAATGTTATTTACCATTGCAACTTTAGAACCTTGGATGGAGTTAATGGGATTAAGGAGGTGGAGGAAGTGCTTATTGATTGCAGCATGTCATAAACTATTCCTAATTTGTTTCCATGCACAAGTTTTTATCCTTTTACACCTTTGGATTTGTATTCTTGAATTAGATTGTTGGATTTGTATTCTTGAATTAGATTGTTGGATATGTATTCTTGAATAAGATGATATTTTATATGGTAGTGGTCTTTAGATTGAATGAACCTATTTTTTACATGACATGAAAAGATAGTCTAATAAAAGAGAAATTTTGGGCAAAAGTAAGATGCTATTGGGGTTGTTAAAAGATATTGCCATAATGATCAAGGCTAAAGTGGCAATGGTACTCTCTTTTACATTTTGTAACATGGTGTGTGTGGTTGTAAAATAAAAAACACTAAGGAATTTATATCTTCGTGTTGCTTTAAGGATTTTAGAGACTCATGTTTACAAGCATTAATTAGTTTCATAGCTATATATATATATATATATATATATATATATGAACTATAATTTCTTTTTTATATGTTTTTATAAGTTGGTTTCTAGTTGATGTTTTCCATTTTGTACTGGTTACCTACTACTAACCATTTCACTTATCTGTTTACTTATTTATTCTGTTAATGATCAACTTTAGTTTCATATGGCGGCATTTCACTTTTTTACTTATAGGTTGTGAGATCATGAGTCTCGCTCATTACTTTTGTGTGCTTTATTTTGATGCATATTTTCTAATATAAGCTTCTATTCTTTTTGTTGTAGGTTGATGATGATAATTTATTGTTTTAGACTCAATGCAAGATCTATTCTACTAACCTGAACCAAGAAACATATTGTTGCTACATTTGTTGTTTGCTTTTTTTTTTAAGTCAAGAAGTCTTTGATTGTTCAAGTATTTGCAAGGTCATTCTAGAATAGTGCATATTATATCATTTTTATAGTATTAATTGAATTGGAACCCATGTAAATTCATTTCACTAAGAAATAATAATTTTATTTTTATTTGATTACATTTGGCACAATGTTGTAATAATAATAACAACAACAACAACAACAATAATAATAATAAATAAATAAATAAAAGCACTTATTAAATAAACAAGATGATGAAAAGGTGAAACAACCCAAAATAATAACATTAGGGATGTTTTTTCTTTGTCTCTAATAGCATCGGCTTAGCTCGGCTTAGGTTTTAGGGGATGATTTTTTTGTCTCAAAATGTAATATTTTAGAGACGTTTTGTATATTTTGTCTTTAAATACGATTACCAATGTCATTATAGCGACACGCAGTGCGATGCTTATTTTCTTCTCGAATACTTTTTAATGACATTTTGTGTACTTTTAGAGACGTTTTAGATATGCCCCAAATTTGCATTTTTATTATAGTAAAAAGACAAAAAGTGCTCACCTGGTGTATACCTTTAAAAATAAGGTCAAGGAAAAGAAAATGATGAAAGATAAGGAAGCCACAGATACAGTACCTCAAAAGAAACAATAAAAGAAACCTAATGAACAAGGTAGTGTTATTTCTTTTATGGAGCTAAAGGGCATATAAAGAAGCACTGCACCAACTATTATGCATGGCGTGCTACGAAAGGTATGCTTCTTAATTTGGTTTGTTCTGAGGTTAATTTAACTTTGATGCCTAGACACACCTAGTGGTTAGATTCTGGTGTAATAATTCACATCAAGTGTGTCTATGTAGGGTTGCTTAAGTTGTCAAAAGCCAAATGATGTTGAAAGATACATCTATATATGCAATGGCAAGAAGGTTAAAGCTGACGTAATAAGAAAATTTAGATTATCATTAAAAATTAGATTTTATTTAGATCTTGATGAGACATTTATTATACTATTTTTTTAGATGGAATTTGATTTCTATTTCTGGTTTGGAAAAATTTTGTTATTCTTGTCCATTTGTGAATGGAAAATTTAGTTTGTTTCATGATCCAAATTTGGTTGATTTTGATTCTTTATTAGGTTATGATAATCTTTATTTGCTCTATACAAATGCCTCATTTAATGAATCCCTGCAATTAAGTACATAAAGGTCTAAAGAGAAAATTAACCAATGAAAATTCAGTTGCATTGTAGGCACAAGAGATTAGGTTATATCTCTAAATGGAGAATAAAGAGACTTATGTCAAATGCATTATGGCAAATATGACGATTGAGGTGAACAATGTCCAGGACTATTTGCTAAATTCTTATAGGAATGTTATATCATCCCATAGTACATTATATTGGGTTTGCCTATTATGAATGGTGTTACTGAGAGATGAAATATGACACTTAAGGACATGGTAAGGAGTATCATTTCTTATTCTACCTTAATATAATCACTCTAGGGAGAAACACTTAAGATTGCAACATATATCCTTAACAAGGTTCCAATAAAAGGAACTGCCAAAACCCTATATAAACTTTAGGTTGGCAAAAAGCCCAGTTTAAAGTACTTGCACATTTGGGGCTATCCAGTTAGGGCAAAGCCTTATAGGCCTAAGAAAAATAAAATGGTCTCAAGAATTGTGAGTTGTTATTTTATTGGATACTCTAAAAGATCCAAGGGGTATAAGTTTTGTAATCCCATGACTAAGTTAAATTTTAAGTCAAAAAATTCTTTGTTCTTTAAGGATATTGAGTTTTTTCATGATTCTATTTCTGACTTTGTTCAACACACCAAAATAATATTAGAGAACATCCCATTCAAGAAATTACTCCAGAAGAAAAACTCTACCACGTTAAGAACCTATGCCATTAAAGAGATCTACTAGAGAAAGAAGAAGAGCAATACCATATGACTATATTGTATTTCTTCAAGAATATGAGGTTGACACTAGAGTGATAGAAATGATCCAATCAACTTCCATTAAGCCATTGAAAGTTCTAATTCTTAAAACTGGATTGATGTCATAAATGAGGAGATAAAGTCTATGAAAAAAATGACATATGGGATATTTTCGTATTGCTAGTAGGTGCAAAATTCATTAGTTACAAATGGATATTTAAGACCAAGAGGGATTCAAAAGGTAATATGGAGAGATACAAGGCACGTCTTATTGCAAAGGGCTTTACACAGAAAGAAGCATTGATTATAAAGAGACTTTCTTTCTAGTTTCTTCAAAAGACTCTTTTGGGATTATATTGGCACTGGTGGCATATTTTGATCTTGAGTTGCATCAAATGGATGTAAAGACAATGTTTATCAATAACAACATCTATGAGACAATTTATATGGTGCAGCTAGAAAACTTTGCGTTTGGAGACCCAAGAATATTATTTGCAAACTAAAGAAACCAGTCTACTAAAAGAATATGGTTTGCAAACTAAATAAATCCATTTATATACTTAAGCAAGCATCTCAACAATGGCATTTCACGTTTTATTAAGTGATCATATCGTTTTAGTTTTGAGGTGAATTTGTTTGATGATTGCATATACTATAAGTTCTATGAGAGCAAGTATATGTTTTAGTTTTATATGTCAATGACATTTTACTTACCAACAACAATATAAGCTTATTTCATGAAATTAAGAGCTTTCTAACTAAAAACTTTGAGATAAAAGGTCTTGGTGATGCCTTTTTATGTTAGGCATCCAAATACACCGAGATCGATCTTAGGGTATTCTTGGATTATCACAAAAGGGCTATATCAAAAAAGGTTCTCAAGAGATATGGCATGCAAAATTGTAAACCACATGATACCCTTGTGGCTAAGGGAGAGAAGTTTAGTCTCAAACAGTACCCTAAGAATGATTTTAAGGAAAAGAAAATGTAAAAGATTTCTTATGCATCTGCAGTAAGGAGTTAGATGTATACTTAGGTTCGTACGCATCTAGATATTGTATACATTACTATGATGTTGGGCATATATTTAAGCAATCTAGGAGTAGACCATTGGAAAGCAGTCAAACGAGTCTTACGGTACTTACAAAGAATAAAGGATTTTATGCTCATATATCGGAGCTCAAATCAGTTTGAGATCATTAGGTATACTAACTTCAATTATGCTAGATGTAAAATAGTATGAAATCTACATCAGACTATATCTATATGCTAGCTGGGGGGCTATCCCTTGAAAAAGTACTAAATAGTCTCTTGAAAGAGTGTTAAATAGTCTCTTATAGCCTCTTCTACCATGACAGCAAAATTTATAGGTGTTATAAGGCATCCAGTCATGGAATATGGCAAAATTTTATCATGGAACTGCGAATAATGGACGGTATTAAAAGGTCACTCAAGTTATTTTATGATAAGAAATCAATAATTTTATATTTATAAGAAATCAATAATTTTATATTCCAACAACAACAGGAGCTTAACAAAGTCAAAGCATATAGACATCATGTTCCGTGTCATTAAGGAAAGAGTTCAGAGTGAACAATTGTCTATAGAGCACATTGGAATAAGCTTCTTGATTGCCAATTTGCTTATTAAGGGAATGCCACACAAAGTGTTCTATGAGCACATTATTCGTATGGGTGTCATGTTATTTGAGGATATTCAGTTTTAATGGTAGTTTATAATTTTTGGTGCTTCATGATATAGACAATGTTTTGGTTATTTCAGTTTATGGATTTTGGTTATTTTGACTATTTTCTATAGAAATAAAGTTTATTTTTTTATTCACTCTTTGATTTCAGAGTGGTTTGATCTCAATAAAGTTCAAGGTGAGCCAGTTAGAAATAGGCATATTAAGATCACATTGCATGAAATTTTTGTGCTACACATCCACATCATGATCCATGTCATTCAGTTATATCGACATATGTAACCCTTGATAATGCGTTACAATAAATGCAACAAAGCCTACTTTGATCCTATGTAGGTATGATTAATGGACTAGATTGGTTATAGGTACATTTCAGTAATGTCAGTAAAGTTAAGCTCATATGGTTATTCTTGCAATGCATGATTAAAAGATTACACATATAGCTCAAGTGGGAAATTGTTGGATCCTTAATCCAAAATTAGACTTTTATGTGAAGGTTATGCATTGCAAACTATCATATAAGATGAGCCCATTTAAAAGTGATCATTTGAGTTTGGATAATTTGGGCTTTGATGTATCTAAAGGGTTGGATCCTTTAATGTGTAGAGACTAATGAGTAATTTTTACTTTAATGATGAGCTAACATAAAAATATCAAAAGATAACATGAAAGTTGTCTATATATAGGTGGGCATGGTCCTTAGATCATACATGTTGCTATATTACATTCTTTCTAAATCTCATCATTAAAGAGAAATACAAAGAGAAAATTGAAAGACATTCTCTTAGAAAGCGTATTGACCTAGTTGCACATATCTAAGTTGATTGATCGCTACTATTATATCATAATTTCTATTGATTTAAGGTGAAAATTGGTTTCAGGGTTTTAATTTAGGAAAAATTACAAATTTGGTGTTTCAACTTTTGTGGTTTTTTCTATTTGAGTGTCTGAACTTTTTTTTTTTTTGTAATCAAGTGTCAGAACTTTAGAAAAACATACCAATGTAGTATCTCCAGTAGATTCAATGTTGACTGAGTGTTGAGTCAGATCAAACATGACCCAATTTTATCTCAGTTATTAGTCATGTCATGTGCCACGCGCATTACATTATTTAAAAGACAAAATTAACCTTATTAAAGATTATAAATTGACAAAATAACCTCAACATTAACTTCCGCCGCAAACAGTGAAGGTGACTAAATAAGGGTAATTTTATTCTTTAAATAATGCAACACTTGTGGCAAATGACATGGTTAATAACTGGGATAAAAGTGGATCCCGTTTGATATGACTGAGCACCCGGTCAACATTAAATCGGCTGGAGACACTACATTGGTATACTTTTCTAAAGTTCAGATACTTGATTGTAAAATAAAAAAAAATGGTTCAAACACTCAAATAGAAAAACCACAAAAGTTGAGATACCAAATTTATAATTTTTCCTTTAATTTAGTTTGGAGATTTTTTCAATAGTAAGATAAAAAATAGTAGTACATAAAAGAAAATATTTCTAAACTATAAATGAGTTTTATTGACTAATTCAATGAGATTTCACTCAATGTTTTTAATTACTTTGTTTTATTATGTTAGGAAAATGACATTGCTATAAGAAAAAAAAAGGGTAAGAGGGGGGAGAGAGATTTTGATTGATTGAACAACTCTTAATATTTTGAAAATTTCAAAGTACATGAAATAAATTAAGTTATTAGATAATAAAAATATATTTTAGCTTAATCTTTATTGTAAAAGACTATTTTGCATTCTCTTGACTTTGATAGAAATGAAAAACTTAATTGAAGAATTTATTTATTTATTTTCAATATCATAATTTTTTCTATTGATAAAATTGAAATTACATATGGATGTGTACATCCGATTTAAATTTCATAAAAAAATAATTTTTTTCAACCATAGATAACTATTTTTAAAAAATGTTGGTTTCTTATTCTCTTTCATAACTAATTTTCCCCCAGTCATATATATGTATATATATGAAGAAGGGATCCATTAACTCCAAAATTTTTCATTTCAACTTTGAAATTTCTTTGTTGCCTTTTGTTAAAGTAGCCTTAGATTCCTGAAAAAGACCTAAATTTTAATGATAACTAAAAGCCATGCAGAACTGACTTTTGATATGACATATATGTCCCTTCCCATCTCATTTTGGGTTTGGATTGAAACAATCAAGTGCTTTTTAGCCTTACCCTTGGCCACTTTGTCCAAAAACCATGGATGTGCACGTATTTATTTTATTATTATTTTAATTAAATAAGTGTGATTATGATCACACTTGGCAACTCTAATGTTTTCATATCTAATCAGTTCAATCAACATAATTTAGTTTTAGCTTGTTTCTCCTCTCATATTTTTAACATGGCTTAGCAATAATGAATAATCCATCTTTCAAATCATATTTAATGTAGTCACAAAAACATTGGCTTTTGCTAAAAAAAGTGTTATCAGTGATATGGTTCAAAAAACAGTCATTATTAGTATATTATTTTAAAGTTAATTAGATAAGCAATGGTTGGTGCAATGGCACATTTCTTTGCAGTTACACAGCATGTCATTATTTCTAGCTTAAAGTTGTGCATTTACTTTCCTCACCAATCATTTATTTTTAAAAAATCAACCATAATTCTAAATTTATTGCTTAGTCTGTGTTTGATTCAATTCTACTAAAAATTTATTTTATTTTCAAATAAAATTTATTTTATAAATAAATTTTTATTAATGAAGTGTGTTTAGTTCAAATGAATGATTTGTGAAATTCATTTCAAATGAATTTCATATTATATTATATTGTATTTGGTATAAATCTAAAATTTAAATTAATTTTAATTTTAGTCAAAAATACCCTTTTAAATAGATTTTTTTTTTCATAATAAAAATTATAAGAGTATTTTAGTCATTTTAGAAATAGACTTAAAAATTATGAAATTTATTTGCAAATTTCAACCATTTCATTTGAATTTCTTCTAGTTACAAAGAATTTCACAAATTTTAAAATATAGAATTGCAAATAAATTCTACAACTTATTCATTTAAATCAAACACAGATAATTTGAAATTTCAAATAAATTTCACAAACTTTTGTGAAATTAATTTATACCAAACACACTTTTTAAGTATATAATAAATTTAATTTAAGAATTTAAAATAAAATAAAAAGCAAAGCTTAAGATGTATAAAATCACTTCAGCTAAAAACAAAGTTTAGAAGCAGCTACAACATATATATAAATGCTCATTAAAATTAAAATTAAATGAAATCAAGTCAGACGTGCTCACCTTTTTCTTAAAAAAAGGAGTGTAATTAATAAACAAAAATAGCTAAAATTTAGAAAATTTTAAAGCTTTGGATATATATATATATCAAAGAATTTATATAATTTTAACAACGTTTGTTGTTTTAAATATTGGTGAAAAATTTATATTTTTTATTGCAAAATATTGAATACAAGTCTTATATATAAAATAAAAGGCATTGAGAGAATTTTATTTCTCTTATAAGATCCATCTAACTTAATTTTAATTAATTGAAGCCTTTGTAATTATCAAATACTTGATTAATATTAAAAAAGATAAAAAAAAAAAAAATCAAAATAGCTATTAATGAGGCCATTATTAGGCTAATTTTACTTTCCGTCCTTTACATATTCTAAAACACATAACGGTATATACAAAGTACAAAATAAAAGGCACTACAACTAAAGAAAATGAAAAGGGCGAAAATGATAGAAATTGGGAAGTGGGTATCTTAAAATTCATGATTTGCTTAAAGAGAATATAAGAAGCAAGAAAAAGAAGAAGAACTTTTATGTAATAGAGATAAGGATTTTAGCAAAATGAGATTACACTAAGTAGCTAGTCATCGAATACGACCCTTCAACACCTAACAATCCAATTAGTCTTCCCTTATTATATGATTAGAACCTCCTACCTAATTTTTATAATATTAAAGAAATCAAGTTGAAGGTGCTTTGCATTTTCAAATTATTGTCATAAATAGATGGAGTGATTAATACGTTCAACAAATTACGATAAATATTTGGAGCCATCCATCTCCATGACCTACTGGAGCTAGATTAGCCTCGATTTCGACTTTATCTAATAAGTACTTTATGGGATAACATCACTGATAGTCATATAAATTATATCATTTTTTTTATTTTACAATTACGTTTTATAAATTTCTAAAAAAATTCTTCGATAATCATATCGTTAATCAAAGTAATTTTCTATTTGTTAACTCTTAAAGTAATTTTTTTTTTACATTTTAGTCGTAAAACTATATAAAAAATATAATTTTTGATATTTTAAACTCTATCTTTATTTTTTTATTTATAAATTATTCTATTATTTAACTTTTGTAATAACTATAAAACTCACTAAAATAATTTCCAGAAAATTTTAAATTAAAAAACTTATTATTTTACTAACAATGACAATATAACTAATAATTTAAATAAAATATTATTTTTATTTTTATTTAAAAAATTATTTTAGTGAGTTATATAATTATTATGAAAGTTAAATAATAAAAGAAGTCAAAAATAAAAATAAAATATTATTTATTTAAAATATCAAACATAACATTTTTATAGTTTTAGGACTGAAATAAAACAAAAAGTTTAATTTTACTTTTAAGGGTTGATTAATGGAAAACTATTTTAACTGACGGATAAGACTAACAGAAAGTCTTTTCAAAACTTATAGAACTTGATTGTAAAATAAATTTTTTGTAGGACTTAATTCAAAAAATAATATAATTTATAGGCCTATCAGTGCTATTATCCCAATACTTTTATAGGGTAAGTGTATGTGAATTGAAGTTTGATTATAGAGAAGACCAACCATTAGATATGTATTATACTTTTGGAAATACCTCTATATATATATATATATACACATACCATACAAGATATTTTACAATTTATTTCATGTGGGTTAGGGGAATAGATATTTTATATTAAATAATAAAAAGTTGATAATATTCAATTTTTTTTTTATCAAAAAAATATTCAAATGTTATAACTTAACATGTGTTACAAATTTTTTATATATAAGGAAGATACATAATTCCCACTAACAATCCCTAAACTTCAACATATATATAATTTGTTTTATTAATATCCTGTGATATAGAATTTTCCTGATCTCGCCAAATGGTGTCCATTGCTGGGGCAATCTTAGAACCTCTTTATATTTATTTCAAATTTTTTATTGAAATGAGTAAAAAAGTAAAATTATTATTAACACAAGAAGGCCGTAAATAGTTGTTATCATACTTTGTCGAATATTTTTAAGGA